>JANHFX010026884.1:0-13145 GCA_027560015.1 Chloroceryle amazona | reverse complement strand
ACCGTGGCCGACGAGACCCGCCTCCGCCGCCGGCGGGCTCCCCCCGGCCGCGCACCGCCGGGCTGGGCTGGGTCGGGTCCGGCCGTCCCGTCCTTCGCCGGAGCCGAGGCGCCGCCGCAGATGTGGGGCTGCCGCCGCGGCTGCCCGCAGGGCCGGCACTGCCGAGGTAGGAGCCCCAGCCGCTGGGGCCTCCCTCACGCGGCCTCCCCGCTGATGGACCTGGGCCAGGTGCCTCTTCCCACCCGTGGCCGCGCAGTTTGGGGTGCCTGCGGGGCAGCCCCCAGCCCCAGAGGGCCCTTAGCGGTGTCGCGGTGTGCTCGGACAAGGCTGGAGGGGAAGGGTCATGTTCTCTAGGATACCCTGGTCTGAATTTTCCCGTCCAGCTCTGCCAGGGAGTAAAGGTGATCAACATCTGGAAGGCTCGGGAGGTGCGAATAGCCCAAGGCAGAGGACGGTTTGGGAGATGTGGCGTGGAAAAAGGAAATCGTAGTGTGCCAGTGGCTGTTTGCTTTCAGAGTTATTTTTGGAATTTGGCTTGCTGTAAGGTTTGGGTTTTTAACTGTTTGTGGGAAGGTGAATTTATGTTGTGCTCCTCCAAGCACTGATGCTTACCATTGGCTGAGGAAGGATATATAGTTTGTGTTATGGCAAATGCAGATCCAACCGGCTAGTTGTACCTCCCTAGGTGTAATGACAACACCATAAAAACACATTATCTGCATCTTTTTCATCTTGCTCTGTGAGATTTGGCTGTTGGTGCGTTGGAGCCTTCCTTGGAAAGGTCTGATTACCTGAGAATTGAGGGGTCTGGCGTGTTTGTTGGGCACTTTGCATAATGCAGGATGACAGCTGTGATGCGAATGCACCAAAACTTCTGAATGTAGGGTCAGTCTTGTTTATGTTTGGGTGTTTTTCCCTCTTTACAGGAAATTTGTATTATATAGTCCAGAAGATAAACCTGGTGCCTTCCTGGGCTCTCCTGCAGCTGTGGGGAAAGATGGGGAAGCAGAGATGGAGGCAGAAACAAAGTGGCATTGTATGCAGGCCTGTTAACAATAGCAGAGAGTCTTGACCTGGCACCCTGAGCTGCCTGGTGCTGTAGAAAACTGGGTGTCAAAGGGTGCAGAGTGGTTGTGGTTCCTGCCTGCTGACTCAGGAGCCATTGCTTTGCTTCTGATGGCATTATAGTAGGCAGCTTCCTATTTCATCTATGCTGAACTCTAACTCAGGGCATGGAAATGGATTTAAGTAAGGATGGTGGTTTCTGAAACACCGGAAAATAAGTGGGGGGACCCTGATTCTACTGCTGAAATGTAGTGATGGTCACCACTTACCTGCGGCTAAGCTGGAAATCCTTTGTTGTTCTTCATCTTATTTGTGTGATGCTTGTACTGGTGTCTTCAATGAGCAGTGACTTATTGGCTGTGCTGTGGAACTGCTGAAATGGATGCTGCTCTTGTTTCTCATTCTCACCACCTCATAGCCTGTCTCAGCATTGACTGTAGTAGCAGGTCCTGCTGTGTGACTTCTTGGAGTGTGGGGAGAAAAAAAAGTTAACGTTGATGAAACTTGAAGACTTTAAGATATTTAAATCTTTGAAAGTATTAATTCTGAAATAAACATTTTATATTGCTAAATATTGAAAAGAAACTAGTTAAGATGAGACAAAACCATATTAAAGTACAACTCAGAGCAATCCCATATAGGGTCAGCTGATTTTCTAACACTCTGCAGAGAGAGCTGAAAATGGGACTGAATAAAAACGGGTTGTGGGACTCCTGATGCAAATCCAGTATGTTGTGGAGCAGTTTGTAAAGTTTCCAGTAAGTGTGCTTAATGTGGCCTTACTCAGTTGTGAGGCACTCCCATAATTATGCTGCAATTAAAAGCAATACCAGTCATTTACATAAGGTGACAGACCTTTTAAATTGACACATCATCTAATGAGAGCATTCGTGGAGGGGTAGTTATGCAGCATGAGGCCCTAAAGCTGAGAGCATCTTGGGGAGGATTTTGTTTTGGAACTTTTTGGAGGTCAATTGAAGGAAGAGTCTGCTTTGAAATAGAACATTTTATTATGAAAAAGGATTAAGTTATCTATAACTCCTACCAGTAATAGGATGTTGTTGCATAAAGTGCTTTTAGCACTTCATGTACCATCTAGCTAATTTAAAAATATCAGCCTGGATACACCAGTATTTTTCTCAATTTGATTGCGTCAATGTTCCTTCTCTTCTTATGAGTAAGATATTTGGTAAATCCAACTTGTGGATGATAGCTAATTGCTGATGAAGCACTACGGATGTGCTCTAAATTGTTCACTGAACTTGCATGGTTTCCTTGGGCCTTAACCTCTGCATGTAACATCCACATATTTTCCTTTGAGATTAAGAGAAATGTTAGACTTTAAATACTGGAAAAAGTCATACATTTGGGGAATGTTTCAGCTTTCTTAAGGAAATGACCTGGTGGAGTACTCTCACCTTCTCACTCCATATGCTTTATTTCTTTTTTATTTGTGTGGTGGGTTTGTTTGTTTGCTTGGTTTTATTTACTGAATATAGCATAAGCTTGTGTCCTGTATCCTGGGTGAGACAGGTCCTTGGGGAGAATCACAAGACAAATGTAGTAGAAAGAGTAAAAATTCTAAAAATACAACTGAGGAAGCACCAGGAGTGGGTCTGAATTGCTGGGTTCCTTGGCTTTGCTCTGATTTGGCCCCACGTTAACATTATTTTTTTTTTCTCCATTTTAAGTCAAATAATTAGTCTGTAAATGTTTTGTCACAGACATTGCACGTGACTTGCAGTCTCTTTAGAGTCTTAAGAGGTTAAGTAATGAAATCATATAAGGGAGTAAAAGATAATAATGAACTCCAAACTCACTATCTAGTTTGGCTTCCCAACAGCTAAAATTAAGTAATTTAAATTTATTCCTGGTTTTACTCCACTTCTGTCAGGCAGTCAAAGTGAGGATATGGGGAAGAGTCCCACACTGTTTCACACAGGTTGCTGTTTTCAGAGGTGGTGGATTTGTTTCAGGTAGGGTTTGGTTGTGCAGAGAGGTAGTTTCAGCAGGAGTGCTGGCCTGGCTGACTCTGACAGGATACTATGAGGGTCCAGGTTGGCTAATAACCAGGCTTGTTCTTGGGTGCCTGCCAAAACCTGTCTCTAAACATTGTAATTGCATGTTAATTATGAATACTAATCTCCAGATGTACTTAGCATACTACCGTTGCAATCCTGACCTTTTGCCTGTTGCGTAATGCTGTGTGCGATGTGGCTGTTTTAAGGAAAATCACTGTAATGTGGTGGGCCTGTGAATTTGTGCAAAGAGAAGAAATATTTGTGTTTGTGCATAAAATGTGTAAACTTGTTTGTGCTGTGGTGGCAGTGTGCTTGTCAGTGCCTTTATGGTTATATTTTGGTTATGTCAAACTAACTTCTCATTTGAAAAGCTGTTGGATGGGTGGCTCTTCTGGATGTTGTCTGCAACATCGAAGTAATGCACTGGAATTAATCCTAAGTCTTTAAGTGTGTAGTTGTCACAGGAGGTCTTGACTGCAAATGATGAGTCTCCTGTTTGACACTGACTTAACATTCCTTTTTATCCATTGCATAGATAAATGTTTTATTAATGAAATGGGATGGATTTGTTAGGAGTGCCCTTATGGAAATAATGTGCCTGTTAAAAATTTGTATGTGTTGGTGTAATTTCAGCATATCTGGTTATTTAGATATCTGAAATGACTATGGTATTAGTTTCCAGATGATTCAGTATGTTACTATATTGGTTATAGGCCGTGGTTAAGTAGAAAAACAGGGAAGGGTAAATAAGAATGGAGTTTAAATTCTTATCTCCCCTTTTCATTCCAAAGTTAACCACCTAACTTTGTTCCTGAGTAATTATTTCTTCTGACTGAATTTTCTTTCTGCATAGTGTCAAGTCTTTGTGTCAGTTTAGGAGCTGTCTTCACGCGTGCTGTGCCTTGGCACTGGGAATCACTGGGAGAGCTGTGTGATCCGGGTTCCCTGGCAGCTGTTCTCTGTACTAGAGTAACACCACGCCCATGCCAGCCATGAATCTGTCATGGGGTTGGTACGTGTCACTAAAGTGAGACCTAAAAGTGACTTAAATGTGCTATTTATGCTTTGCTCAGAAAAAAACACATGTGGGATTGCATCTTTTGAAATGGATGCACGCAGAAATGATTTCTCCGGTATTTTGTTAGTTGGGTTCATCTGCACTGGAACTGCAGAGGCCTGGTTTGATCTTGCTTATGTTTTAGGTGAATAAAAGGGGAGATTTCCTTAAACAGTAAGAAATCCTTGTGACTGGAATACATGCAGCTTGCCAGTGGGTAGTTTAAATCAAATGATGCAAGGGACAATATATTTCTGGTGACTTATTTATAGTTAAAAGCTTCCATATGACTACACACAACTCTTTTTAACATAAACTAATCAAGGAGCAAAACAAACATGTTATTTTAATTAATGTGAAACTGCTTCTGACCAGTTATTGCTGCCATGACAATACTTGGATTTGAGACTGGCTTTTTCTTCCTTTTAAATTTTCTTTTATGATCATATATGCCTGGAAGTGTAATTGATGTTGCCAGTTGATAACAAGTAGCATTTGTTGATCATGGGAACCCTATGGATAATCTTAAGCATGGACCTCTGCAGCATTTACCTTCTGCATTAAGGAAGTGAAAAAAAATGTGAGAGTTTTGTAGTTTTTCTTACTGCCAATGTAAAACTGACTTCCACAAAACAATGGGGAGATTTCAGGGGTTTGTGACCTCTTGATTAAAAAATTTCTGATGCCTTGTGACATGCAGACTGATAGGGTGAAGGGGGGGGATGGGGGGAAGCAACAAGGCAGCCAGTGGTGTGAAGGAAACAAGCACTCTGTTACAGTTGAAGTATTACTCATTTTTTGGTAGGAGATCCATCTAGCTGCTTGTCTGTCCTGTCCCCCCCCTTTTTTTTCTGAGAAATGCTCTGTTTGGGGGTTAGAATATGGCAGCTTAAAATTCAAGCAGCTCTGGAAGAGGTGTCTCCCATGGATTTGTGTCTTGGGGTTGCAGTTGCTTTTTCTTTCCCAGATTGGACCAGTTCCAAGGACTTGGGCTGATTTGGTGTCAATCTTGTATCTGATGGGACAGGACAAAGCACTTCGTGTAGTGGGGCATTGACAGGACAGCTCTCCTCTCTTGGTAGACATTTTTTACTAAAATGTAGGAGATTAATGTTTCTGAGACCTCTGTGTCAAGTAAGGTTCAAATCAATCAGTGACATCAGATGTCCTTGGTGAGTTGAGGGGGAAACCTGAGGACAATACAGACCAGCCTGTGGTGTGGTGGCTGGAGACAGCAAGCCTGGACACCTGGTGTTTCACTGGAGGAGGTGAGTGTGAAGGCTGGTGTGCTTAGTCTCTCTTTTTTTGTTGTTGTTGTTTTGTTTTCCATCTTAATATCCTGTATATGGTCTGCTTTCAATTGAAATACAAATTTTTGAATGTGTATTTACCCATTCTGGTGCTGTCAGGGCTCTTGCATCTGCTGTATGTGGTGGGGCTTGGCCTTCTGCACACCTGAATTGGTTTTTTATTTTCTCTAGAAAGAGTTGTGCTGAAAGGAAGTTATTTTTTGGAATATAAAGAGACTTCCAGGTGGTGTGGTTTTGTGTTTTTTTGTGGATTTTTTTTGTGTGTGTGGTTTTTTTTTTGTGTGTGGGTTTGGGTTTTTTTTAAGGTTTCTTTGCTAATATTATGCTGGTGACTCTCACTTGATAAATGTTTTGCCTTGAAAAAGCTTTTATTTGTAGCATGTGTTTATAGCCTGTCTGCAGTCCATCAACTTTGGCTGTTGTAATTTTATTATCCTTATTAAGCTTGCTCATCTATATATTGCTGCTGTTAGTCTGAGGAAGCTGATAAACTATCTGTACTGGCAAAATACACAGAAAACTAGAAATCTGCCCTGGAGACTATGAAGACTGAGCTTCACCAGCAATTTTATTTCTGTATGTCTGGCCTGTATTATTTTACACACACACATACACACACCCTTCAGCATTAGGTTTTAGACTAATTTTGCTTCTATTATAAACACTTTCATCAGTAGCTTTTGAGAAGCTTTGCCCTACTTTGCTTGTATTTTTATTTGGATGAATACACTCCCTTTTTTCATAAAGCTAAGTATGTTTCCAGTGGCAACTAGGATCACACATGCTGTGATGTTTTTTCCTTCTTGTGTTAGTTTTCTGTGCTGGCTTTCAAGAGGGATTTATGCTTTACTTTCAAAACCTGCTTTCCTGTCTCCCTTGCTCACATGACACACGCGAAACCAAGTATAACTAGGCACCCGTAGAGGACTTTGGGCCCAGTCACTGCCCCATTAAGTCATTTGCTCTTGCCTCTGTTGCCATGGGCTTTTTCCCAAATCACCTACTTATTCCATGCAGGAATAAGTAGTAATATGCTGGAATGCTAGACTCTGTTGGACCTTTAACTCCTGTCTCCCATTTCTGTTTTTTTGTTTGTTCTAGCTCTCGGCAAAGCCTAGTCCCTCTTACAGTATGAAGTTGTACAACCTCCACCTCAGCCTCTCCTGTGCAGGGTCCGTTTTAGGTGCTTCTGTCTAGTTACATGTTATTTATGTCACTGAAATATTTGAAGACCCCTGCTTTTTTTTCTTGTTCTTTGTGACCTCTCTGCATAATCGCTGCTGCTTCTAACATCTTGGTTTTTCTTTCATGATGCTCTTCCCCCTTCCCTGTCTGGTGTTTCCTTCTCTTCCCACAATTTGACCTTGTCTTGTTCTTGTCTCCCCATGCACTATTTCAGGCGTTCACATGGCTTCAAGGCTATTATGTGCTGATGACTCAGATGCACTCTTTACCCCTGACAGTTTGTCACCTAGTCCAGCAGCTGTCTTCCTCCTTGCCTTTTTCCCTTTGATTTCTCTATCAGGAGTCATTCAATATTTCAAGCTCCCAACACTGGATGATGCTTCCTAAGTTGTCTTTGTTTCTCATCTTTTAAAGTGCTGCCACCTGAATAAGTAGCTCTATCTCCAAGTCTTCATGATTATTATTTTTTTTTAATTCATTTGTTCTACTCCTTGCATTTGGGTCACATGCAGATTGTATGTACTCTTCATTGTCAACATAGTTCTCTTTTTCTGGCTCATCAGACAACTTTCTAATGCAAGTAATAAGGTTTTACAGATATTTTTCTTTAAAGTGGTCATCCTGAGAAATTCTGCTTCTGAAGTCAGTTGATAGCATGTGTTTTTAAAGATAGCATTAAGTATTTTAGTTCCCATCTGAGAAGGTGGATGCCCTTGTTTGTTATTTCTTACATTTAGCAGCCTAGATCTAGCTGTTAAAAACAAGGGGGATTCATGACATCCTGGATGAATGAAAGGACAACACATATACATCATAGATGTTAAAATATCTAATATAAAACTAGCTGTGAGTGTAATTGATAAGCCCTTCGATGTGGAGAAGGGTTATCTGTTTTATTTTAAATTGCTGCTGTTTTCTGTGTGCTCCTTTTAGCCACACACTTGTAACAGCAACCCCAAACTTGGAATTGGGAAGATTTTTCTGATATACTTATGTGACTGGAAAGGAGTGAAGAGTTGTAACACTTCCAGACTGCTTAGTAGAGATTGCTTTTATGCAGGTTCGAGAAGCAGAAGACAAACATCCTAGTGGATGGTTTTGCTTTTTGTTCTCTTTCAAATATTGCAAATGTATCAAGCCTTGGTTTTCCTGGGTTGTATCATGGATTCCAGGTAATTGATGCAGTGGTAGAGGTCATTGGGCTCGCTTGCTGTTTCACACTACCAAGGAAGAGGAGAGTGTATCAAGGGCACACCTGCCAGTGTCCAGAGGTTGTGCAAGGCTGTACATGCTGTTGCTGTAGTAACAGCATCGGATACTTCCAGAACAATGTGTAGGAGTGATTGTCCTCTGTAAACTTACCACCTCGGAAACTCAGTATTGCAGTTTGTGCAAGTGCCAGGTATTTTAGTATCTTCCTTCTGCAATTCTCAGAAGCTCACACTTCCTCATGTAAATAGTTTCAAGTCTCTGGTATGCAGTAGGCTATGGAGGGTTTTTTAACACTGAGTTGCGCTCAGAAAACATGAATAATGGATGCTATTTTTCCTTTATGTTGCATTGTAATAGGAAGATTTAAAATGTTGCTTAATGTGTGGTGATGGAAATAGTTTTAAGCAGTACCCGGAAGCACCACTTGAGGATCTGGCCTATTTTTCAAGGAAATAATTTCTATGTTCTCTCAGAGGTAAAGGTGGGAGGTGACTGCTTGCACTGGAGGTGTAAAGCATTAGTGATTTATAGTGTTTATAGATTTTTAGTGTAAAGAATACAGTTAATGCAGACCAGCCTTCAGTTTGTGCCTCATGTTAGACTTAACACAGGAAACTTCTTGCATGAGAACAATGGCATCTCGTTGACAGTATTTATCTCCAGACGTGGTTTCTCCCATGTTTAAAATTAAGTGATTATTTCTTCTGAAATGCGATAAACATCTAAGCTAACGTTTATATATTTAGAAATAACAGCACTCTGAATGTCAATGCTTTCAGGAATGTTTCACATAAAGATAACACCATAGCAATGTCAGTGTAGCAAAGTGATTTTTTTTTTTTTTTCGTTGATAATACCGTGTCTGTGAACATGAGTATATTCTCTGGGATTCTTGTGCAATCTACATGTTGCTGAGATGATGTTCTGCTGACAACCCGTATCTCCCCAGGTAATCTTAGATTGTCTACTAGGTTTTATATGTGCACAGTACAACATGTGGGTTCTGTAGAAAGCTGTCCAAGACTTTATTGGTACAATGCTTGCAATAAAAACCTTTCTATAGCTAATGTTTGTTTCCTGATTGTTAGGTCATCATGGTTTTGAAAACACAAACGGCTGGAATTGAGCCAAACACTGCTGTAAGGGATACATCATTGTTTTGCATACAGGATGAATAATTATCACTATGTTTCAGTAGATGATGAAGAAAATATCATAAACTCAAATTAGTGTGGGAATTCACTGTCTCTCCAGCCAAAGCAGCGTGGTGTGAAGCTTCTGAGTGCCTGAGGCTGGTCAGAACTTCCCTTGTACCCAGCATGCTGATGATTGTTAGAATCATAGAATGTTAGGTGTTGGAAGGTACCTCTAGAGATAGTCCAATCCCCCTGCCAAAGCTGGATCACCTAGGGCATGACATGCAGGAGCACATCCAGGCAGGTTTTGAAAGTCTCCAGAGAAGGAGACTCCACAAGCTCACTGAGAAGCCTGTTGCAGTGCTCTGTGACCCTCACATTAAAGAAGCTTCTCCTCATGTTGAGGTGGAACCTTCTGTGCTCAAGCTTATGCCCATTGTTCCTTGCCCTATTACTGGACACTACAGAAAAGAGACTGGCTCTTTCCACTTGACACCCATGCCTCAGATATTTATAGACATTAATATGATCTTCTCAAGACTAAACAGCCCCAGTTCTCTGTCTTTCTTCATAGATGGGAACTTGTTTTCTCACAGGTTTACTTTATACTTCATATTTCTATACACTATATTACATAATCTATATGGGCGAGTTATTTTCCTTATCTATGCTAAGAAATAGTTTTGTTTCAGCTTAAGGAATCTCTCTAGTACCTCTGTACAGATTTGTGTTCTTAGGTGGTGTTTAAATTTATTCCCCAATTAGCACTGAAGAGATTTCTTGTTCTTAAAATCACAGAATCATAGAAATGTCTGGGTTGGAAGAGACCTCTAGAGGTCATCTAGTCCAAGCCCCCTGCAGAGAGCAGGGACATCCTCAACTAGAGCAGGTTGCTCAGAGCCTCATCAAGCCCCACCTTGAATGTCTCCAGGGATGGGGCCTCAGCCACCTCCCTGGGCAATACTGTTCCAGTGTTCCACCACCCTCGTGGTGAAGAACTTCTTCCTTACATTCAATCTAAATCCACTCTTTTCTAATTGCTGATGGTGTGCTCGATCCTGCTGTCAGTGTCATTGATAAAAATGTAGCAACATAGGTCCCAGTATGGACCCCTGAGGGACATCATTGTCACTGACCTGCATCTGGACTTTGAGCCATTGACCACCACCCTCTGGATGTGGCCATCCAGCCAATTCCTTATCCACTGGAGGGTGCACCCATCAAATCCGTATGTCTCCAACTTGGTGAGTAAGATGTTGTGGGGCACCGTGTCAAAGGCCTTGCAGAAGTCCAGACAGATCACATCCATAGGTTGTCCCTTGTCCACTGATGCAGTCATTCTGTTGTAGAAAGCCACTAGGTTTGTCAGGCAGGATTTCCCCTTAGTGAAGCCATGCTGGCTGTCCTTGCTCACCTTCCTGTCCTCCATGTGCCTTATCGGACCTTCTAGGAGAATCTGTTCCATGATCTTCCCAGGCACAGAGGTGAGACTGACAGGTCCGTAGTTCCCAGTTCTTGGCAGTAGCTCACTCCCATGAAGCATGTTTACACATGTGTTTTTTTTCTGAATCTCTTTGGTAGATTGGTCTGTAGCCAGGTAGTCTAATAGTAAAATCGACTCTTATAACTTCTGTGTGTATTGCTGTGGGCAGATTCTCTTTTTACTTCTGAGACCTTAATGGCTTTACTTGTCTTTGAGGTAGCATTCTTACTTCAAAACAGCTGGAACTTTTTCCCTTCAGGCAGTGATGGGAAATAGGATCTAGAGTGGATGGTGCCAGATATAAGCTTATCTGTTGCTTAGAAGAAATGAGGGAAGAGCTAGGGCTGTGTATCACAAGGTCTGGTCCTCATGATTTCATGTACTTTGGAATCAAGTCCTAAATGGAGGGACCTGTGAAGATGGTATGGGGAACCTGCTGAACTTGTTGTGTGGGGTGCCTGAAATTTTTGGGGACTTAGTGGGTCATTTGTTGGCTTGACTCTTGGGGTATTAGACTGTGGGAAAACAAAAAGGATGGTACTTCTGGTTGAGGAGAAAACCAGAGGCAGTCTTGACGAGATGGATGTCTTAATTTAAGAAGCTGATGTAACAAAACCCTGAGAAAATGCACTTGGAAGGTAGGAATCAATGTATGTTGTTTTGCTAATACAGTCCTGCACCTTACTACTTTGTATGTTATGCTTGCTAAACTCTTCATGACAAGAAACTTAATTCTCTTCTCTGTGGCAAGTTGTATGAAAAGCTTTTTTAACTCATGAGGGATCTCTCCTTCAGGATTACTGGTCCCAAGGCATCATCCTTATCATCCAGCTCAGGAGCGGTCCAGGAAGGAAACACCTTTTTAGTTGCTAGTGCAGCTTCCCTTATCTATAGGTTTCCTTGGCAATTGGAGAGCAAAGTTGAGTTGGTACTTGCCTTATACTATGACAACATACCTAGCAGACTGCCATTATGTTTTAGGCAGGCTGTTAAGGATGGCTCCTTTATCTTGAGGGAAGACCTGCCTGCCTTGATTTGTACTTCAGGAATATGGGAATTACCTGGGGCAGGGAGCATCTGTCCCCTGCTGAGGTGCTAGTTTAATAAGGGATGTGATCCAGCAGGCCAAATGTCCCATCTGTTCTACAGTAGTTATATATAGTCATTATAGTGGAAACTCAGTGCAGTTTGAATGATGTCATTGATTACTCAGAAGCTGCAGTTTCTTGACATGTAAGAGCATAATAACAAATGCTTGGGCAAAACAAAACCACCAGCACTACAGCCTATAAGGTGCATGGGGAGAAATATCTCCTGTTCAACCCGAAATCCAGTTTTGAAATGTTATTGCTGTTCCTTGCAAACAAAAAGGGTGAAGCATAGTTGTGTGTGTGGTCACCATCTCCTAATTGGCTCTCAGTGTTGTAACAGCCTTGTGTATTAGCTGTGGCTGGCTGTCCTCAGGTTATGCTTCGAGCTGCAGTGATTTTGGCCAATGAAGGACTGCCAGGAGACTGCTGGAGGTATACTTTTTTGTTTTATTAAAAGAGAAAAAATCAGATATACTTTCAAATGAAGTTACCCTGTATATTTTATACAAATCTTGTGATGCTTGGCTGCCAGTTAGCTGGTTACAGCCAGGTGGAATCCGGGAGTGTTGGTTGGATGTCAAAGCTGAATATGTAAGATAGGTGTGTGGCTGAAGACTGTGCCAGTGTGTGTCTGTGTTTCTTGAATAACATTAATACATAATGATCTCTTCAAATTCTGCATTCCTCTGTGCTTCCTTAAGCTGTGCTGAAACTAAGCAGGTGTTTCGATGTGTGGCTGAAGTCTTTTAGAGTAGTTGTAAGCTGGGGGGACACGCAGTCCTCTCTATACACCTTAGAAGAAATAAGGAATCTTAACTCTTACCTCTTCTCCTCTTAACCACTGCACTATGTAGAATATGTCAAAATTGTAGATACTCATTTTAAGGTGGGATCATTTAAACTAATTCCTGCTTGTTATTTCTAGCTAGAACACTAACCTGGCAGTTGGAATAGAAAGCACCTGGATTTAGGGTTTTTTTGCCAGCTATTTTCTGCCAGGTGTGTATAGAGGTCAGGTGCTACTGGTTTTCTCAAAGTGATAAATAGCTGATACTGTAGGGATAAAAAATGTTAACTTGTGACATAGCAAAAAGACAATTGCTTTAGAGAAATGGAAATATTAGGTTAATGAGGAAAAAATTGTTGGTGTTTAGTATCTAGAAAGAAATGGGGTTGCTTAGTTCTCAGTATGGACTTTTTACTCCCCCTGTCTCTTCTCCCCCCCCTCCCCCAAATTAACATTTTTTTTATTCGTTTGAGAAAATAATTCAGGATTATTAGATAGACTTATCTTCCCTATAGCTGTCTGTAACCTTTTGACTCTACATTGGGTGCTTAAAAGCCAAGAGCTGGTGTATTTTCAAATAGCACCCAGCGCAGCTTTGCCATCTCCTGGCACAGCGTTTACAGTGCAACTTCAGTTGTATGTCTCTGAAATGTAAAAGGGAATGACTTCATTTTCCCAGGGGCGTACTCTGGCTGCAGGCCAGCTGCCGCAGCTCGCCGTGTTTGAGTGAACTTCCATCCCGCAGCGCCTGGCAGCATCTGCTGTCCTCGCCGGGCGCGGGCCTGGCGGACGCGCACC
>JANHFX010026883.1:9026-27867 GCA_027560015.1 Chloroceryle amazona | reverse complement strand
TGTTTGTTTTGGTTTGGTTGGTTTGTTTGTTTTTTTTTTTTTAATTATTATTATTATTTTTATTTTTAAAACTCTGTGCTTTGTTTTGAAATTGCATACATATTTTTAAACTGTCTCTTTACAAGGCATAATTTTCCCTCAGAGTACACTGGCATTTCATGTCGTCTCTTGTTATGGCTCACACTCAGTGTCAGAGCTATAAAAGCTGCTACTGTTAATTCATATTTGAAGAAGGAACAAAGAGAGCTTTCTGCAGACTGTGCACCTGGAATGTGAAGTGAGAATGGTGACTTCTGCAGCCTGCTTCTGCCAGGTGGCAGTCCCTTGCTACATCACAAAACCAAGAAAGACAAAAAGAAAATGTTAAATGTTTGGTTACATTATATTTTAAGGCACTAACCTCTGCTTATGTTGATTGCACGTTTCATTTTTAGATTTCAAACCCATCCTGTTTTGAATTGTGTAGCAATTCATCAACACAAAGCAACAGAATTGTCAGCTCCCGCAGCAATGCTAAGCCACACTCATTTTAAAGTTTTTGTAGAATTTGTTATGATGATGCAAGATGCAGACTATACTTCTAACAGACAGAAAAGGAAAAGCTCCCTCAATGGGTTTAGATGAAACAAAAAGATATTAAAAGTGCATTTGTGTTTCTGCCAAAGCTAAATACAACAGTTACTTGTTTCCTCTAACAATAGTTAACAGTCATTTTTTTTTCCAAGGACTTTGTAATATTATGTAGCTATCACTGCTCAGAGCAGATTAGGTAAAATGTAGAGACCAGTCCCCCTTGCTTACCCCCAAGAAGCAGTGCAATGGTAAAATCTGCAGCTACAGTGTTTTCCTCTGTGTTTGAATTTATTCAAGTTTTGTCTTCTCTTGCAGAAGCGTTGTACACTTGAGCTGATGGGTTTTCACTACAGTATTTGAAATAGCATCTAGCTCACATTTCTGTTGAACTGAAAAGAGCTTGCGTGCCAAATAAAAACAAACCAAACCAAACCAAACAAAAAGCCCAGAAAAACTGGCTGTGTGGTTTTAGAAAGCATGGTTGAGATCTGGCAGATACGAAGCTCTAAGAACAGTTCTGGAAGGTCTAGCAAAAGACTTTTACTTTAGTTCTGAGGAGATTGATGACTACAAAAATATCAGAAAGTAAAGTATTTGGATAAATACAGCTTCAGGATTGGCTCTCCAACAGTTTTTTGGAACGAAAGACAGAGAAGCTTCTCCTGAATTCCCAGGATTAACATTTCATGTTGTGTTTAAAAAGCTGTGCGAGTGAGTTTTATGTCTTCATGATCTAACTATTACTTTTTAATATTCTAAATCCCCTTTCAGGCAATAAGACTCTCCCAGTAATTCAAATGGAAGTAAAATTTGCCTAAAACTGAATACATCTCATCAGTATCCTGAGCTTTATTTCCTCCAAATCATCAGATAAATTTCATCTTTCCCTGGTTACTTTCTTTACTTGAATATCTAGAGTTCCTTAGATCTGCTACCAAGGCTTGATTCTGATTGCCTTTGAAAGATGGATAAAGGCTTTCCTCATTGTCTTCTCCTTGACAGAAACACAGATGTGTTAATGTGTTATTTCAACAGCCTTTTTTGCCCTTCTGGCCACAGAAAGCCCACCTGCTCTCCTGGGACTCTCCTGTTTTTCAGAGTCTAATTTGCACCTGGGCTGAAATATTCCCTGGGGGATAATCAGGTGGCTGGGAGTAGATCAAGTACCACGTGCTTTGGCTCTACCTATTCAAGAGCATCTTAATCTGCAACAGGCCAGTGAATATGGGATAGCTGGCCTTATGTACATACAGTGCTCTCATTAGGATGGGAAAGCTTTTGTTAGGAATATCTCTCTCCTTATCCTTTTATATTGCAGGGATAACGTGAAGACTGTGAAATCCCATATGCAATCTCTTGAACAGTCTGAGAAATGTATGGTGTGTACCACAGAGATTTACAAAACTCCCTTTACAAGCAAGTTAATTTCTCCCTCCTCCTTTCCATCCACTGCTGCCTCTTTGAAAGTGTCAGCCTTCACATTTAGCTGCTAGGTTTTGTATTTTTAGTATGGTCTGGTCAAGTCTGATCCGATGTGACGTTCCAATCCTTTATGGATTCATATATTTTTATTGCTTCTATTTTCTTTGTCCCACCACATGCATTTATAGTACATATAAAAACCTCACCAGTGAACTCATTACCTGATTTTTTTTTTAAGCCTTCTCCCATATACTTCCCTGTTAACCAAACACTGCCTGTTTTCACCACTTAAAATTTCTTCCCTCTTACCTCCTAATTTTAGCAACTTAGGTCCTGCATTTTGTTCACTTTTTTTATGACATGCTTTATACACCACAGTCACAATGTTCTCCTTTGTCTTAAAAATAAGTAAAGCTCCATGAACTGGCTTAGGCAACTTGTCCAGCAGTCCTTTAATTCAGTGTAGTATTTCATAAGGGAAAGACATGGCCCTGCTGTGAAAAGGGACCTCTGCCACATGGTCCATCCCAGCACCATTCTTTGGCTGCTGCTAAGTTGGTTACAAATTTTTCTCTTGGTCAGTTTGAATCTCCCCGCAATTTCTTGAATCTGTTTTCATGTAACTACAGTTGCTGTCCTCTCATTATCACCATTTTGATTTTCTACACCCTGGACACTTTTGTTTATACCTTACTTCTACCCTGCTTCCTTTTACATGTGTTTGTCTCTTCAACATCTATATTTCAGGCACTGTCCCTGAAAAGATTTTGCTTCAAGCAAACAGCTTGAGCCATGATCATAAGAAGCCTAAGTATGCTCATGGTCTTGCTGTCATTATTTTTACTTCACCATCCGTTCAGTGCAAATCCTATTGGTTATGCAATGGCTATATATATTTTGCACACTCCTTCTGGAAAACGTCTACAGAGTACCCAGCATACCTTCAGGCACTGTGTAATTTACAGATCAGTATAAATGGGAATGAGTTAAAGAGTAATAACATGTTGCCTTCTATTCCTACTTAGTGATTCTATCATTCTGCTTTTCCTGTCAACAGTAGCCCATTTAGTTTTGCTAATCTTTTCTCTCTACTGTGCATAGCAGAGGTTCTCCCACTGTAAGGCTACTTTTCCTACTAATAATGGTCACACAGCATTTCAGAGATGAGCATTTCATCCACTGTGTTTCACCTGCAATTTATAATACTGCTTTCCAGGCACTACACAAATTCAGCGTACATATGCGTGTTTTATATATATATGTCAACATCTATGTAAAGACAGCTGTGTGTGCACACACAGGGAGGACAAAAGGTGCAAAATAAAAAGTTGGAAGCCAGACCTATAAGGCACCTGACACAAAGAGACATGGCCATTTACTCTGTTTCAGTCCACAGTGCCCCAGGCATCTACCCAGTACCACAAAGTGCCTACTGGGTAAAAGGAGGGAGCCACCAAACGAAAACAGCAGGTGAGACAACCTTCATCAGCCACTTCTCACTACATCCTTATCCAGCTGTTGTCCAAAAAGTCAGGCAACAAAAGCAAATTACAAAACAATAAACATTATTTACTCCTGTTAATCCAGTCCTTTCCCTATGAAAATTCTGTGCAGATTTAGCATGGAAACCTATTTCTTCAACTGCCAGACTTACTAAATCACACATTGGCATGCCACTGACCACATTTACAACCATCAGGTAATTTAATCATGGAAAGATAATGACATATCCTGATCTTGAAAAAACATTTTGGAACCTGTTTAGAGAGAAAATGGATTTAAATTTTGGATCTTTGCTTTAAAGCCACCACAACTGTCTTCGATTTTAGGTCTAGTCAGAATGGTGGAAGCCAGCATCAGACTGGACTATAGCGTTATTAGCTGTAGTTGGAATATATTGATACTTGTATTAACAGTTTTCTTAGCAAATGATACATTTTAATGTAAAAATGTTTCACTCTTTGAGCTGGAAATGCTCAAAGGAAAAAGAGAAAAGCTCAATCCACCAACACAAAAGTAGGCAGGCTAAAATAGACCAGCACAAAATTAGAGTAAGAAAGTAGTAATTGCTTCACCTGTAGGTTAAAGAATAAAGAATAAGAGATCAGCTCCAGTTATGTGCTGTAAAGCTTCAAAAGCTTCCAATTGAATCTTAAGATTCATAGGTTATTTAAAAAAAAAATCAAATTTAGTTTATAAGACTTACTAGCTTGGAAGCAGAGTGGTAATAAATAAAGACATGCAGTAGACCAGAGGTGAACTGGGACTGAGTACATTTCCTTGAATATACATCAGTCAGGGGTGGTATTAAGCAGACCTTTTGTCACCTCTGTGATTATTAAGATATAGGGAAAACTTTCAAGGGAAGCAGAGGAGGCTGTAAGCTTCAAGAGTTTAAAGTGGGAATGCATGTGCATCTGGCTATACACTGGTTTTCTCAGGTCATCTGCTGAAAGGCAGGGCACCTCTAAGTCCTGCTGAAGGACAGAAGGCAGTTTAAAAGGCTGAAGGCTTCCTAGATCCACCTGCTCAGCCCCTTCAAATTTTGCTCAAAAATTCAGTTGATTTGTGTACTATGCCTTTATCTGAACAAAATATTTTACTCCTGAAGGTGAGCACCTTCAGACACAAGTAGCCATGCTTTCATTTTTACTACTGAACATAAATTTAGGTCATTTACAAATACCAGTGATAGATGTGAAATTTTAGTGGAGATTTATCCCATGAATAACATGGACAACTAACTTGTGGTCTTTATCTCCTCCACCTTGGCAATCTAAGAAGAATCATGACAGCTGTGCATTTGTGCAATAAATTCCCCTTAAAAAGTAGAGACCTCAAACAATTGAGGAGGAAGAGGGAACAAAGGGAAATCAATGCTGATCATTTTTGAAATAAAGACCTTTCTCCCCCTCTTTGGCCCTCCTTCCCAATCCCCTCTTTAATAGATGTTTCCCTTGCAAATGACAAAATGTAAATCTCTTCCTGCCTATGAATTCCTGGGCATCTCAATGGGTCAACACTGCTGATTCAGGGGTGTCCACGTGGCCAGGACACACCACTGCCACCACAGTCATGTGGCAGCCCGTGGCTCTAGTGGGTAGGCAGGTGGGTGGGTGGTCGGTCAGGATGTACCTTCTTCAAAGGTGTGCCCCCAGGCCCAGCCCCCATTTCAAACAGGCCATGTGTCAACCCTACTCATGAGCATTCTGAGGCTTCCCATCTCTCAGCATCATGAAGAACACAAAAAGCCACGTGCCATGCTAATCTGACCTATCATTCTGCCATTACCTTATGTGGTGTTACGGTCATTTGCACAGTAGGGACTTTGAAGAGGAAAAGCACTAATTTAAAGGGATGATACTCTTAACTCGGAAACCTGGACACACTTAACAGTCCCTGCATGTCATCCCACAGAAGAAGTGGACTGAAGATTGATAGTAATTTAAATGGAAGAAGGACCTACTAAATTATACTTCGGGCATATCACTAGAAACAAATTCCAAAACATTATTCAGATGCCATAGTGGACTGCTTAGCATCAACACTATTAGCTGGGGCATTCAATCACAAGGCTACTCTTAAATTAGGAAAGACCAATCTGGATCCAGACCGCACATGGTTTCTCTAGACCTTTCCAAAGCTCCAGATACATCATGTCTTCTGCTCTTCTGGGTGCTATATCCTGCATGGTTCCAGCCTCTTAGGAGTGTCTGTAGGCTATACTTGTGCAGGTGGTCTGAAAGCCACCAATACACTGCTGTCCTACAAGCCAATTACTGCAGAAATGGAGCAGTTGTGTAGCAGTTGTTCAGTGATAGGAAACTCTCCAGCCAGTGGCTACAGTGATAGTCCGTTAGGAAACATAACCCATTTTTCTAGGAAGCCTGCAGGTTAGGAAAAACAGGTTACTGAGCTCATGCATCTGGAGCTCATTGACAGCTCAGCTGCAAGGTGTATAAAGGAAAGAAGGCCAGACAGGTGTCTTTTATGGTGGGAGAAGGAAATGGAAATATAGGTTCTAAAGTAGGTGGCTTTCATCTGGGTAAGAGGAGAGCTTAGTAGCATTTTTGTTTGAATGCTGGAGAAAGGGAAAATTGTCTTTTTTTTTTTTTTTTTTCAGATTTTATTCCAGTAAACAGAAGAAAGAATCTGTATCAAAATAAGAAAACATTCAGGCTAACATTAAACTGCACAAGAAGAAAGCAAATGCCATTTTCTATTTCTGAGTAAAGAGCTCATGCAGTGCCATTATACATTTTTCTGGATCAAAGATATATGCTTTGTCTGGAGTCATGCAATACATTATTAAGAGCTTGGCTCTGTTGGTAGTGTTCTCTTAGGATGGAAAGATTGAGACAGTTTTCAAAGACATCGTAGCCGGGTGAAGTAAAGTTGAATTTGCTTTCACTTGAATGAAATATTCAAGTGAGACTTGTGAAGGGCTGTACTGGAATATTACAAAAAGAATGAAAGATAAAACTAATATACTTCCTCTATTTCTTCTTAACATATAAAATAATGTATAGGTTTGCATTTTTATTGTAATCTCAGTTTCCATATGCATGTTCCTACACCTCTTTTCCATCTAATGTATGGGAATTTGTCTCACTTTGCTTTTACGTGCGCAGACAAAACGTGTTTGCTCTTGTTCTGTGAGCTGACGAGGGGTTTGGTCGCTGCATTCTCCTATATCAAATAACACACCAGGAAAAGGAAATCTGCAGGAATAGATTTATATGTGGAGCACATATTCACAAATAATGAGATTGAAATGTTAACCTCAGAGAGCCAAGTTTAAATAAATGTTACTCATTGATGTGGTCTCATTACAGACCTGGATAGTCCCTTAGAAAAATGTTAGGGTTGTGCTTATGCTTGGTAGCCAGAGACATGCCCAGGTTCTGTAGCTCTAGAAAACTGAATGTCTTCTCTCTCTTTTCCTTAGTCCCTGCCCCCCACTTTCTTTTCTGCCACCTGCCTCAGCCTACTACATACACCTGCCTTTCATTTTTTGTTTTCCCATTTTGACCTGGTTTCCAGATACCTATCCTTCTGTTAAATCACCGCTCATTATATGCCCGCTTCTGTTCCTGGTGTTTCCTCAAGATTTTTTTTTTTCCTCCTTGCCTCACATCTTTTTTTTTTTTTTTTTTTTTTTTAATTTTTTCTTTTCTTAACTATCTGTGCTTCTCACCCTCTGCATTTAATCAAGTTACCACCTTCCTCCACCAAGTTAGTTGCCTGAAGCACAGAGGCATGATAAGCACGAGAGACAACTCTTACTCTTGGTTTCACCATTAAGCCTTACAGTAGTGGTAGTAGCTGTTGACAGCTCAGAAAAAAATGAGCTGCCAAGAAGGTGCTTATGCTCTACTCCTCTGTAACGCTGAAGGTCTACAGTGAAGGTCTGTGAGTTTTCATGTAGCCAAGCTGGATCAGCATTTTTGTTGGAATGATCAGAGATATACCAGGCCTATCTCTGTGAGCCATTTTTAAGTCACTTCCCCCACAGCATGGAAGTGCAACAGGTTTCAATGAAACAGAGATAAGAACACATCTAATATGGAAAAAATAGTTTGGTTCATATTTCATTCTTGGGAAAGGAGAAGATATGGTACATGAAACTTCCCTAGGAAATTCAACTGAGGTAGAGTTCAACTACTGTTTTTGGCAAAAAATGTAACAAGTGACAATAATATCTCAACGAGTGAAATGATGAGTTACTTCTCTGCAAGTTTTGCAACAAAAGGGATACTGGTGCTGTACAGTGCACTGCTATAGAGGTAGTGGAGATAGCTCAGACTCGGTTTTGGTGACAGAAGCAGAACAGCCACAGAAGCACTCCTTGCTTCCTGAGGTCATGAGTCCCAAAGAACAAAAAGCTTTAGCTCAAGTATAAATTGTTTCCGTGTGAACATTACGCAGTGTAGAAATGGGACACTGCGGGTGAGATTTATTTGACCAAATGCAGGTAGTTATGACTGAGGTGCTGTAAGAATTTCCTTTATCGTTAGTGGGAAATATTATCACTTCTAGAATGTGACTTACTTCATCCTACTGTAGATATAAACATCAGAGTCTAAAAGTGTGTCTATTTTTAAACTGACTTTCAAGGAAGTTTAGGGTGACTAGTTCAGACGTAGACACCTAAAGCGACAAGAGATAGGCCCCACCTTCCATCCACAATACAGTGGTTCAAACTGGAAGATGGCTTTTGCACTCTGCAAACACACAGGCATCATGAAACTGTGCTGAGGCCCCACTGAGCAAGAGAAGTTGGCTACAATCCCTGAGCGTTCAAATACCATGGATAGACTTCATAAAAGCCCCCAAAATGCTGAAGAATGAAACAAGTTACATCCTGAAATCAAAGAGCACATCTACAATGCCAACACCCCCTCTTCTTTGTATGAAATCAAGGATACTTTTTGACAGAGAGAAAAATCCCACTATCCTTTGCATCATCATCATAGATGGCCTGAGTTCAGAGTGACTGGATTTCAAGAACAGCTCACACGGAGTAGCAGCAGAATTGTAGCATTTGGCTCTGCACAGCTCTCAACTTCAGACCTGTGAGCTCTGGGGAAACACAGTGGGAGGAGCTTGCCATGATATCTTTGTTTTGCTGCATTTTGTATATGAAAGTGCTATGCTAAACCAAATCAAATTCTTACTCTATTGTGTATTGGGTTTGAGGTTTTTTTATTCTCAGCGCGGGAGCATTTTTACTGGCTCTAGTAAAAACATTCTCAAGTGCATTGTAGGCAGAAGCAGGAAATTTGCTCTCCTTATGGATCAAACAGAGTCATCAATAATAATACAGCACAGGGAAAGGGAAAGAAAAAGAAAAAAAAAGAAAGAAAGAAGAAATGTTTAACACTCAGCACTAGAGGAGAGTGAAAACAGAACACACACTTTGAAGAATTTCCTTGCTGTAGCATAGTCCTGCATAAGAGAAGTTCCACAGCCTGGCTCAACATGTTTTGAAGTCTCTGTTTAATCTTCAGGTCGAGTTTTGGTACGGTGCTATGATTGACACAATATAAAAGAATAAGGGCCCAAACAAGGCAAGAGGAGAAAAAAAACTTGGGAGAGTATGAGACTGAGTAAATCAAACTTTTTAAGAAGTAGAGCAAACTAGGTGCTTTAAGGACAGGTGCAAAGTTGTGTCTTAGACTAGAAGAGCAGTATCTAGAGATAGTTTTTTTTTCTAATAAACAAATGTCATGGCCTAGCTGGGAGCTAGGAATTTATGTCCTTAAAATCAATCCTAATTGCAGGGAGTGGGCAATGTGAGAAACATTATTTTCATAAGAAACAGAGAATAGAGCTAGAATGCTGAAAATCACGCGAACGGTGTAGACTACTGTTCCGAAACTTTGTTACCACAACAATAATTTAATTACTATGGTTATATCACTGCAAATGCCTCTCCCTCAATTGCGACTCTCTGAGGAGTGTGTTAAACACTGCAAAAATTCAAAATCTTCTCCATTTCTTGGTAACAGAAACTCCCTTTTTTACTGTTTTGGACTATCCATTGTCTGACAACTTGTGATCAAGTTCTAAGGAAAACTTGGACCACATAAGGAGTGCTCCCTACGAAGGCACAGATGTACATTATAATTGGAACCCAAGCCCATTGTGTAAGGTGAAGAACCCAGCCCTTGTGAGCACAAGGAATGAGCATCCCAGAAGGGCACCATCTCCCTGCAGAGGTGTTGCAGTACTCGCTCTAAGGCAGGTTGCCAGGTACTCTCTTATTTAACAGCCGAGGGTGTAAGAGAAGATAGAAATAGGCAGACCAGGTCAGAGGAAAATACACTGTGTCCAGTGACTGCAGCCTACAGTAGGTGCCTAGGGAAGAATATATGAATGGCCAAAATATGTATTTTGCCATAATGTGGCCTGGCCCAAAGATGTGTCATCCGAACCTGCTCTAAACAGCAGAGCAAGGCAGCTCAGGAAAGAGTAAAGCACAGAAGACAAAATTTTATTCATTAATCAACAGGCTGAATAATGATATGTGAATAATGTCCCATATCCTAAGCTGGAAATCAAATATCCAATATTTGCTTTATCAAAGAGAAGAGCAAACCTCCCATTGTCTTCAGGACTTTTATTCCAAGCCCTAAGTAAATTATAATAACAAAAAGTAAGCCCAGCTCATTTACAGCACTTCATATATCTTATTTCACAAGTGCAAAGAATCACAGCTTTAGCTAAAGGCCATTCTTTGTTAAGAATTCTTTGTTACTAGTTCATTGCTCACTAAATTTAATTAGTGCATTTGTAAACTATATTATAAAAGGCAGCACAGCAGATAAAATATAAAGGGATGGACTATGTTAAGATGCCAGGAAGCCCTTTGAAGTAAGTACAATTAGGGTTTTTCACTGCATGCAGAATGTTAAATTAAAAATGGAAAGTAAAGGTCAGTTCTGTTTGTGGGGGTTTTGGTTGTTTTGGGTGTTTTTGTTTGGTTGGTTGTTGGTTTTTTCAGTGGGAGTAACTTAGTTTCTATTGTATCCAGTATACTTGAGAATTTAATAAAATTGGTTTAGTATTTTATTTAAATCAGTTATATGCTATTTTTATTCTAACCAGATATTTCTAACCTCATCGCATCAGAAATAATTTTTTTACATCAAAATATCATTACAGAATCCTCAAGCTATAATAAAGCTGCTAAACTCTGGAGTCAATACTGCCATAAATAGTTTTACTATGAATTTACATCAGTGTGGCACTGGGATATGGCCCAATGTGTACGTGTATGGAGCGTTATTCTACCTGAGCATTCCAAGAATTTATTCTATGTGAGCATCTGAAGAATCAATAAGTTGTAAAAACCGAGATTCCAGTTTCCGGGCTGGAAAGACTGGAATGAATTATAACCATATTAGGACACTAGAAACCCTATTAAGATGGTTTCAGGCAGTAGCAGGTCCTTTTCTCAGCCAAGTCACCGAACAACCATCACCTTTTTAAGGCTCAATTCCAGCTCAGCTGGGGATTTGCACACAACGAGAATGTTTTCACCATCAGGGTGATGGCTTTCTACATCTCTGTTGTGTCAGCCTTGAGGTGATGACTAGAGGTGAGGAAATTGTTATCTTAAGGTGGGTAGGTTTGACGGATTTCCCTGCAGAAAACAAAACCATATGGCGACGCAGCTTTTGCTTAGGAGGAGGTATGCCAGGTAACAAGGGGAATGCCAGGAAGTGATGATGAAGAAACATCCTCAGACACCTGGCTTACCTGTTTGCACTGCCCCAACCAATTGCTGCAGCAACCTTGCAGGGACCTACTTGCTCCTTAGGAGGACAAAATGAGGCAGAATTATTTAATGCTCTTATGATCCTCGGTGAAGAACAGCTACGTAACAGCTGAGGTCATCCCTCCTGGTCCAAAAAACTTCCAACTGAACCTTTTGAGCTCTTGGTGACTCAGGTAACAGCCAAATCCCCAGCTTGAACCATTTATGAAACCATGTGTTTTGAAGGACAGGGCAGTCCCTGCTTCCATGCAATCTCACACATACTGTTACGACCGAAACATACCCCTTGAAATAATTTGCCACCGTTACCACCAACAGAGAAAATGTGTAGAAATGGCAAAACTGGAATCATTTCTGTGAACTAACAAGGCAATTTAATGTAGAGGTTATAACATTTTACATCATAAAATACACTTGTTACTGTACAAATGAAATAAACTACCTTTTCTAAGTTGTAGAGACAATGCTACGTGTCAGTCAAAAGTTTTCATCCACCATTAAAAAGGGGAGTAAGTCACTTCAAATACTAAATCTTCTATTTTTACCTGATGGCTGCATGTAGCCAAACTATAGAAACAAAACCAGATGTGATATGGTCCTTTCATATGATAGCTGCTTATGTCCATTTGTCTTCAAATTTACACAGCCTTTTCTTTTTGACAGGAGTCAACGGAGAGTATATTCCTGAGTCTATTTTGGCTTCTACTAAATGTTACAGTACAGTCACTCCAAGATAGGGTGATCGTGGAAGACATATGTCTTATACATGTGCTTGAAAGGCTGAATGTACATTATCTACCAGGAATCTGATCCACAGCCATAATTCTACTGAAATAAACAGACTGCAGTTGAAATTTATGCTAGCAGAGGATTTTTATTTTGCATTGCCTTCCCCTTTCTGCCTAAAATGATCATATGCAAACTTCCTTCAACTTGTTTTTAAGGTAGGAATGCACAAGACAGAGAAGAACGGTGTTTGTATGGCTGGGGTCTGTAATTTAGGCTCTAAAAATGATTATGGAGTCCAATGAAATACATACAATACAGTCGGGGATGTATCAAAGAGGGGAGACTGTCAAAAGAGATTAGAGAGAGAAAAGTCATTTAGTCACATCATCTGCTGCAGCTGGATTACAACAAAGCTGGCAAAAGAGGTGGTAAAAAGAAAATCTATAGATAATAGAATATGAATTTATGGTTCCTTACCTCACAGCTTAAAGTACAGCCCCACAGCTACTGCTTCAGGGGATTGAAGAAAGAGAAATATCTGCGGTACCTATGAAACATTGCCTGCCTTTTTGGAGCAGCCAGCTGGAATTGGCTAAAACGCAGTATGTCACATCAAATCTCATACAGATGAGAGGTTTGCTTGCTTTCCAGTAGAGATAACAATCGTGATGAGCCAGCAGAACTTAGTCTGCAGCAATATGAAAGCCTCGGCGTATGAACATTTACGAACTCTGAATAACAGGACGAGCCAACCTGTAAGTGCACCACACCTCTGTAGAGCTATGAATTTATTCATTCACAGATTTTTACTCTAAAAAACAACACGGAGAGCATGACCTCTTTCTTTTCTTCTGTTGTGCACCCAATTCCTAGTCTGGGTCCTTACAGCCACAGTTTCCAGAGAATATGGTGTGCTGGCACCATGACAGGTTTTTTTTTTTCTCTACAGCCTTGGAGAGCCTGAACATTCCTTTTTTCTTTTTCTTTTTCTTTTTTTTTTCTGAAACAGCTCACTGGAGTGCAAGCAAAATCCTCCACAGATGGAGGACAAGCTTGAGAAACAGCAGTACAAGAGGTAATATTTTATAAAGAAAATGATGAATGATTCCAAGAAAGGAATTAGGAAGCAGAAATCATCTCAGGCGTATGTGGAACAACATTGTGGTGTAATGGAAAATGGACTGTATTATGGCCAGTGGTTTGATAATGAAGGGAAATCTGTGAAGCTCATTTGTGACAATGTAAAAAAAAAAATTAAAAAAAGACAGAGTGTGTTGATAATGAGCCTTGAATATTCTTTCTTTTCTTTTTCCCCCGATTTTGTCACCTTTGGTCTGCTTGGCATTCACCCAAATTAGAAGACTGACAGTCATTTCTCTTTAATAATCACTCTTAGAAACTCAAGAAGCGCTCCCTTTTCAGCTCTGTCAACAGGGAATCATTAACACTGAAAAAAAATAAATATATATGCTTAATTGTTTTTACTGAAATAAACACTCTGGGTACCCCCTGCCGTTTAATGAACATGTATTGGGTTAACTACAAGGGCTGCTACCACTGCCATCTTTGATTACTTTCTAGTGGCAGATGAAAGCTTGAAACACGTATTTTTTTGACAGTAAATATGATTTCACTTTTTTGGCTTCCACATCAACCCACCCTTTTCAAAGCAGGGCAGACTAGCAAAGGCTGTCAAAATAAGGCTAGCAAGTAAGTGGAGTAGCAGCTCTCTACAGAGTTTGATTATTCTTCTGTGAAAGAGTCTGTAAACAAAACCTTTAGGCTTTTGTCTACTTAGAAATTCTTCCAGGCTAGCTTTTTTAATATGTGGGAACATAACTGCAGTACGATTCAAGAGCACTCAACGCTTCTGAAAGGGAGGTATTTTATTTCTTCAACTAAATGTGATCTCAGAAGCCAAAATGCAGGCAAAAGACCACTTTTTTTAAAGAAAAGAAATCCTCTGTGTGCATGGCTCCTCTGTGCTTTCTGAAAGACACCTTTCCTTTGCCTTGACTGTGTATATCAAGATAATAACAACAGAGCAAAAATTATTTTTGAGTATCGAAAGGCTTTAGTATAAATTTTGAGCTTGGAAGTGAAATTTAATTGAAAACATAAATTCAGTTCTTATTTTTTACCTCCATGCTTTGCGCTGTGATAAGAAGCCAGCTAGTCTGAGGCCTGATGTCCCTTCACTAGCAGTCAGTTGTTTGAGATGGCTGGAGCCCTTGGACAGAACTGTATGCGTTACAGAGCACAAAGACTCAACTCGCTTCCCTTCCTGGGAAAATATTTGATCTATGGTTGGGGGGTGCATCTCTTCACCAGGTCAATCCACCAGCTTCTGAACACGGCCAAAAGCCAGGTGCAAATTCATGGATGCCTCAAAGCAGAAACCAAAGGGATATTTCTATGAGAATTTCCCTCCCATAACCCAAGCCATGTCTACGAAAGGAAGTTAAATATTCCATGAACTGCCCCTTGACACTGCAGCCATACCCTAATCCATACTGTCAAGCTCTTTTAGATTCCAAGAAGGGAATCCACACCAATGCTGTCATGTGGAGATGGTCTCTGGTTTGTGTTAAACCACAAACTAAGCTAGGAAAATGTTTGGGATGGTGATGGTGGATACAGATCCAAAACAAGCCAAAGACCCCTCTGATCATGAAAGAGAATAGAAGATTTGCCTTCCAGGGCCCAGGAACTTTCCCTGGCACAGCTAAAATTGTTAGTATGGATGCAGCCACATCTGTAAGGGCAATTTAAACAGCAGCTGAGCCTGGTGTTTTTAACTGCTGCCTTTGCCTAAATATCAGTCTTAGCTGTCCAAAAGAGAAACCAGTTGGTTAACAGCAGTTCTCAAATTTAGCTCTATAGGGCTGAGTAGTGAATATTGGTCCTACAAGTTTGATAGGTTTTTGCTTGAGGTTGTAAAAGTTATTTCCAGTGTGATTCTGGTTTGCATCCTCCTATCACAGATCTGCTATCACTTTACCTCTAACACTACTGGCTATCTTTCAGTCATCTTTTTGAAGCATTTTTGTCCTTATTTATTAGACAATTAAGTGCTAGATATGCAATTGCAGAAAGGAAGGCATAATGAAATCTTTAAAAAGAATTTATATTTGGATTTGTAAAAGAGAACAGATTTTATAATCTGGTTAGCTCTGATTTACTTCAAGGACTTGCTGAAAATTAGGGATTACTGCATCCTCCTAGAGTTAGTCATCAATCTTTATACACATTACTAGTGTTACACCCACCTAGTAGGGACAGTTTTAAGTGTCTCTCATAAAAATGTAAATATCAGCCAAACAATTTTTGCAGACTAAAAATGCTGGTGACAGTGAGCCCCCTCCCTGCCTCAGCTGTTTCCCCCAACCTTTTCTATGCTGCCAGGCTGCTTCCAGCTTCATAGAAGAGTAATTCTGAAGAGAGACATCAGTATGATCAAAGAAATCTGCATAGTGCAGGAAGGGCTACAGCAATACAACGTCAGTGTGCTGCTTATGGCCATGGCCCCACCTACTACAAATGTCTTCAACTAATGGGATTGGGCAGCAGATGCCTCTATGGTTCACCACACCACACCTCCCCCCCCGACCTGTCCATTCCCCTTCCCTGGAAAAGAGTGAATTCTAGGATGGAGGACCACTACACACCTGCAGTAAGAAAGCTCTTGGAAAGTAAAGATTAATATCTTAGTATCTCTTGGATTTTGTTGAAAGGACCAGGATTTTCCATGTAAATGTCCCTTGTCTTATTTCATTGTGGCAGAAGATGGCATGGACTTGAATGCTATTGCTAGCCAAGCCTCCTTTGCATCATGCAGATGTTTTAACCAGGTGTTTAGAAAAGGATTCCTTACTCTCTTATTCTGTATCTGCTTTGTGTTATTTAGACATAGCACAATTAGGACATACATGGAGAGATGTTTTACATTTACCATTTCCAGCTGCAAGCCTCAGTATTTTGAGACGCTTGCTAACTGTAAGATCGTGCAACCTTTGTCTTAATTGGTAAACAGGGTGTTTGGAGTATCACACAGCAGGACCAGGCTAATTAAATATTGTTCAGATTTCTCACTGGGGAGTTTATGCAATCACTGAACTATAAGCCGCAGTGTTGCAGCTCAGAAACCATGTAATTAAGGTACATATTTTGGGGAATGACTGTCCTTCCTTTCCTAAAGAAATGTTGTAATCTAACCCCGGCATTTTATTGAGATGGAGTCAAGACAATCTTACTGATTTGAGCTGCTTGAAGAAAACTGCTGCGAATACATATGCTTTTGAAGAAGCAAGTGAACTTTTAATTTACTTGGTCTTTGAGTGACAGCCTTTGAATAAGCATATTTTCAATTCCTGTTTGAATATAAGTTACCATTTTCATCATTTCTGCAATACAGAACCAAGGTAGGATGAATAAAATACCTACAATAGCTTCTGAGTTTTCACATTCGGATGTTTTCCAAAAGCATACTGCCGTGAGACCTGAATGCACATTGTCTTCCCTTCCCCCAGGCAGATATCCAATTGGAAAAAGCCTGTTTGGTTGGACAGACCGCCATGGAGTACTCTAACACACCCACTAGTCTGAATGTTTTGCAGGGAAGGACTTTGGGTCATGTCATATATCACATGAGTTTAGATGCATCCTGGATAGAGATGCTTGATGATGATTCTCAGGTGACTCATATATATATATATATATAAAACCCTCCAAAACTTTATGCCCAAGTTTCACAATGCTTATGAATGGATAAGGGTCTGGGAGTGCGAGACTCCCAGACAACATGGTAGATATGAGGATGCTCAAGCTGGCCAACAGGATATACTGAAGACCTGCCTCTCTCCAAGATTAGACATCTCTGTATAGCTCTGAGTTAGGTGCCAGTATAGCATTAGTGCTCACAACCTGTGGTTTGGTGTCTAAAGGTCACTTTGGGAAGGAATTTCTATCTGTTTTATTCTAACATATTATTTCTTTCTGAAAGAGATGAAATGTAGATACCTAATTAGTTCTCAAAAGCTGATCTTAAATCCTTTACAGGTCTCACAAGTGACAGAGGAAGTCTACAAGTTAAGCTCTTTTCTCTGAGATCTACATTGCCATGTAACCCTTCAAGTACAACCTGGAAAAGTTGCTTTGTCTGGTGATCATAAAAAATGGCTCCTTGCAAACCAAAGTCTAGCTAATGCATAGTCAGGTACTGGAGAGAAGATTTTCCTCTGTTCATTTTACTTTTAGAACACATCTGCCTGCCCTTGAATTAGTTTGCTCTCTGAACCGTAATCTCTCTTTTATCTGGAGAATACTTGAAATGTCCTTCAGTTTTAGCAGTGTATCCTGAATCCAGCAGAGATTTCTTAATATATTGAACAGATAAGAATTTGTCTCTACCCATTTATTACACCTGGAGCGCACCTCAACAATCCCTTGACCCCAGTTTTGCTGACTCAAAGTACTAACAGAAACTAGCAAAAGAAATACAAGTAATTTGAGCTATTCTGGGACTGTGTTAGAGCAAGAAGTTCCACCAGCTTGAAAAAATGGGAACTTCTGAGTTTGTTGTACACTACAGCTGGGTATTGAGTTACAGTATGAAAAATTATTGCCTGTAGGGATGTTAGGTATGTCTTCAACAACTGGAGATCACAACAAGGTTACTGTAAAATTCATGGAAGATCCGTATTTTTTTCATTTTCCCAGCATATGCAGAAACATTTTTATAAGTTACTGCATTTTTAAATGCCATTCTGAGACTGTGCCTACACTTCCCAACATGTTTCCAATTGAATTTTGAACATATTTCAAAATTTTGTTTTAACAGATATGAAAAAAATCCAGTAACAATAAATATAGATGAACTCGGAAAAATGCACTGAGCTTGTTTAAGTAGAATCCATCCCTATGAAAATTAGAAAGGGTGAGGAACAGAGTTAGGTGAAGTAGGGAGCTCTGACTGATGGTGAAAAAGGCAGTGTACAAAGAGACCAAATTATGATTTTGCAATAAAAATAAATAAGCAGGCAACTGCTATCAACACTAAGAGAAATTAAATGCCAGCCTAAGAGGGATTTTCAAAGGCACTTGGCACTGGGTTAGTTTCCTTTCTGCTGCAGTGGATGTGACTTTTGCTGGCGAGGTTAGCTGAAGCCATCCTTCCAAAAACATTGCCCTGAAATCATCACTACTTCCCCTGCTCCTTGATCGTGGAAAGCATCCATATCATCTTTACAATAAAAACTTCAGGATGGAAAATGTGCCTTTGCTGTTTGACCTTGCAGCAGCAACCACACTGATAGAGGAGTGGGTTTTTTTTTAGAACTTGGCCTCACAGGTCATTCCCTCTACCCCTCCAGTAGATGCATTTAACTTTGCTTCAGCTAGATCTTGTGAGCAGAGCCCATCAGACTGAGACTCTGAACCGGAAGAGAGTTGTTCATCTTTGACAGCACAAAATGTGTGCAGCTGAGCTGAAACTGTGAACTGAGTTTCATTTTCTCTTTGCTCTGCCCCTCTAAGCTAGTTCTGACCTGACCTCGGGTCCCCTCAGGGTGCCAGGCAGTCTCTGCGTCCTCCTCTCTTTCTCCATGTGGTGGTGCAGCAGAGATGTAACTCTTGGGCAAGGCCAGCTGCATCCCAGTTACTGGAGACATCTGGTGTCCCAGTGGAAGGGAGAAAAGGTGGACTGTTGAAGGAGGCATGTTATCAGAGATGTGGGCAGGTTTACAGGCATATGCTTTGGGGGGGGGCGAGGGGGGAGAACGGGGACTCTTAGGAGGTTGAATTTGCTGCCAGGCTTTCGTCCCCACAATCAGGAGC
>JANHFX010026881.1:0-15197 GCA_027560015.1 Chloroceryle amazona | reverse complement strand
GTTCCCAGCGGTGGCCCGTTCCCAGCGGTGGCCCGGTCCCAGCGGTGGCCCGGCCCGCAGGCCCTTCCCAGCAGCGGCCGCGGCCGCAGCGCGGGCAGCCCCGCAGGCAGCGGGCGGAATAGAAGCTGTGCTGAGGTGCCGGCGGGATTAGGAGGAGAAGCGGAGGGGATTCTACACAGTGGGTGAGCTAATCGCGTGCTGGGGCAGGAGCAGTGAGAAACCAGGGGAGGGACGGGACCGCCTCGACCGGCCTGACATCATTAGACAATAGTGGCCTGTCTCCGAGGTGTAGCTTTATGAACTCCTTCCATACAGCAGTGACAGATACCTCAAAAAAAAAAAAATCACATTTTCATCTGAAAATATTGTGCCTTACTCTAGTTGTAACTAAAATAATTGATTGCTAGGGCTGATAGAACATTCTTCCCATTGACGGCATTGAGCTGCCACAAGTTGGTACTTTTCCTGGCCTATATCAAAACCCGTGTGTCCAGCAGGAGCAGGGAAGTGCTGGTGCCCCTGTACTCAGCACTGGGGAGGCTGCACCATGAGTACTGTGTTTAGTTCAGAGTGCTGCAGTGTAAGAAAGACATTGAGGCACTGGAACAGGTCCAGAGACCAGTGAAGCTGGGGAAGGATCTGGAGAACATAGAATCAGAATGTCTTTGGCTGGAAGAGACCTTCAAGGTCATCTAGTCCAACCTTCAAGCAAACACTGAAAGCTCACCACTAAACCATGTCCCTGAGCACCAGGTCCACACGCCATTTAAATGCCTCCAGGGATAGCAACTCCACCACTGCCCTGGGCAGACCATTCCAATGTTTGATAGCCCTTTCAGTGAAAAAATGCTTCCAAAGATCCAGCCTAAACCTCCCCTGGCACGGCTTGCACCCATTCCTGCTGGTCTTATGAGGAGCTGCTGAGGGAACTGGGATTGGTTAGTCTGCAGAAGAGGGGGCTGAGGGGAGACTTTGTTGCTCTCTACAGCTACCTGAAAGAAGGTTTTAGTGAGGTGGGTGTTGGTCTCGTCTCCCAAATAACTAGCAATAGGAGAAGAAAATGGCTTAAATTGTACCAGAGGAGGTTTAGATTGGATGTTAGGAAAACCGCGTATACTGAAAGAACGGTGAGGCATTGGAACAGGCTGCCCAGGGAAGTGGTGGAGTCACCATCCCTGGAGGTCTTCAAAAAACATGTAGATGTGGTACTTCAGGACATGATTTAGTGGTCATGATGGATCAATGGTTGGACTTTGTGTTCTTAGAGTTCTTTTCCAACCTTAATGATTCTGTGATTTATTTACATAGAGTGCTTCAGGCAAGAGGGAGGGGTCTGGTCATGAGCTCATCAGAAATCAGGACCTCTTTCTCCTTGATAACACCTCTCTCCTATCCTCCAGCCACCTCTGTCCAATCTGGAGGTCTGAGAGAAGATCCCATTTTACGAACTTGATTGTTCATCCTGCCTGCACCTTGTCTGCATGACAGGACATGGACCCTTTTCCCTGACAGCCTGGCTTACCGAGGCAAAAGGTGGTCTCACACAGCAGGACCTGCCATGGGCTTCAGTCCTCTGTTGCAAATGACAGAGGAACCAAGGTGGTGGGTAGGGTGCACTGGGAAATGCTGCTCCCTCCAGCTCAGAAACGAGGAGGAACCAACAGCCACCACTGTCCCCCAAAGCCTGCTCCCCCTGTGCCACCAGTGCCCATGGCCATCCTCCCTTAAAGTGTCAGAGTGCTCCCGTTTAAAGTAAAAAATTGACCTGTGTCATATCCCTGTATGCCACACCCACTGAGATGCTGCGTACACACAAAGCATTCACCAGATCAGGTATTTTATGTTGCTTTCTTGCCAAAAGGGTCTTTATGATAAATGCCAAACTGGTGACAGTGTTGTAGTGCATTGCAAAGGAAAGCTAACGTATCAAAACAGCAGCGGGATTCCAGAGAAGGTAAAGGCTGTTCTCTCACAACCTCATATATTTTTATGGTAGACAAAATACTCAGTGGAAACATCCTCATCTTTGTCTCACCTCAGTTGTGAAGTGAACCTCTGAATGTAATAATCCAATGATAGATTGGAGGCTTGTGTTTTGCCTTCCACACAGGGGACGCTGGTATGTAAAAGCATTCCAAATTCAGTTTGATACTGGCAGTGCTGTAACTGGTCAATAAATTAAAGTTCAATTTACTGTGTGGACACAACAAAAACACGCTGGAGTCAAGAATACCAGTCGTTGTGGTATGGAGGGAAGGAACACTGGGCATGAATTGAGCTGAGGGTCTTTCCTGTAGAAAGCTACAGAACACCTCCTGACCACAGAAGTAAGAAAAATAATCTGGGTAATAATCTTTAAATGGATTTGAAGTGATTATCTGACAAGGCTATTCTGTCCTGAGATAGGATCCCAGGCTTTCATTTTGCTGGTAGACTGCAGTGCAGTCAACAAAAAGGCTGCACGAATATATGAGAAACAAATGTGCAAACTTAGCAGCTCACCACGTTTAGAGATTTCATTCTAATAGCCACATTAATGAAGAGGATAATTACCGGCAATTCCTGCTATGTGATGCGAATGTGTAGCGGTGGTGAAGAATGCACACAGACTCTGGAAAATAACAGACATGCTGAGGACTAAACTCTGGGACAGATTTCTCCAATCTCTGAAGGAGAAGGCTGTTGGGGCAATATGAGATGGCTCTCCCGGCACACAGCCTGGTGTGGGAAAGCTCTCAGAGTAACATGAGTTAACTGAGCAAGTCCATTCATTTATTTCAATGAATTTTTTACCAAGGGATAATTTAGTCTCAGTGTAGAGAAGGTAGTCATTGCCATTGTTTTATTCCCTGAGCAATTTATGTTCAGGGCATAACTCTAGCCATAGAATTAGTAGACTACTATAAATCTGTAATTTGTAATACCTTTCCCAATGCTTTTAATAATATTGCATGCCTTTGTTCCTGAGCTTCTGATTTATTCAGAAGATTTGCATTCACATAAAATATATTTGCTAGACATTCTTATTATAATTGATGTGCCACCTGAAAAGGTGCAATTATAAACCATAATATTGACAGCTGATGTCCAAAACTGGAAACACAGCAAAGTTACCACTTGAAATACAGAAGATAAAAAAAACCAGTGTTACAGCTAAAATAAAGAACAGGATGCTATTTTAAAAGATAGTTGTGTAGGAAGGAGACAGAAATCTATATTTATAATATACTTTCCTTTTGTCTGGGGGAATCCACACCTAGGATTAAATGGAATTTCCTACTTCTTCACATCTTTGGTCTCTCTGCTTAGTCCATCATGATGGAAGATAAATCCTTAATATCTGTAACTATTTCTTGGCAATATGAAATACTATTTACTGATAATTGATATCAACATCTTGTACAGAGACTATCTTTCATTATCAACATAGGTCAACATCAAACTTAGAACCTAGATGGGAAGGACTGGTTTCTGCTATCAAATCTGTAGGCCACTCAGGGCACTGGCTGGTTGATTCCTGCAATGCAGCACAGCCAGTTTATCTGGTGTTGCAACAGGTAATGCATACCTGTAAACAGAAAATCTGCCGCCTCCCATCAAACTCATAGTTATGCTCTGGGGTTTGATCCTGCTCAGATTTAATTTTTATTTTAATTCAGATCAGAAAATAAGTCCAGCTGTTAAAAGACAAAGACTCTTCGGTGAGATTGTGCACCACCAGAACATTTGAACTAATCAACACCTGAACCTCCACAGCACAGTGTTTTAATGAGTGAGTACAAAAATTATATGCCTACCTGACAGCAACTGTCTGATTGTGAGATCAGCTGTCTGGTTGTGAGCATTTGAACACACCTTTATTCTTTCCCTCAAAAAAAAGAACTCATCTTAATGAGGTGCTCCAGCATGAGAATGTCCAAAAGAGATACCAGATGAAACCTGACATTTGTCTCAATGTTTTTTCAGCAGAAGACAGTATCTCAAAAAAAACCTATCCTTCCAGTTTCTTAAACAAAAAATTACATAATTTGCATCCTGGTGTGATAATAGAAACATCTTAAACTCTGTATATCTAAAGCATCTTTTAAATTTGTGCAAATTTCAAAAAAAAGCTTAGCCTTTTCATACACCGAGATGACAGCATTTGTCCCATGCTATGTCACATACGTGCTTGGCCCATGTATGCTTGAAAATGCCGGATTAAATGTTGCACCAGGAGAAAATAATTACAGATCTTCTAAATTCTGTTGAAGTACCTGTCTCATTTCTAAATGCTGTAGGATGAAGTGTACAAATTCCTGTCTCTAGGGCAATGGTATTGTTTATAGATCAGATTAATCCTCAGTACCTTAACAGTGGAAATGCAGCTACTGATGGAACACAGATGCTAACAGATACAACAGTCATCTTCCCTGTTATCTTGGCTAGGAAATGTGAAGCTGAATAAAAATGAGGCTATTGTCCAGAGTTCAGTCATCTTCCAATTACTAGTCAGAATAATAAACACTTAAGAAAATTACTTTGCTCTCCAGGAAAAGAATGTTGAACCCAGGGTTCTTTGGTTTGTTTTTTTTTCCACTTCTCTTTAGCATCTATATAGGTTTATTATTCCACTCACTTTAAGATATACTTCATTTCATACTTCTAGGGATCACTATCTGATTGCTCCAAGGTGAGGCAATAGAGAAAAAAACAAGGCTGCTTTTTAAAAATTATGTTAAAAATTAATAAATCCTGCACAGATCGTACAGGTTTTTTCCTTTGGTAGCTTCTCGAGAACTTCTAGTTTAGGAGATTTACAATTCTGTGACACTGCTGAACCTGAAACATCCATAACTTCATTGAGAAATTAGGTGGTGATTTGAACTTCGTGCTTGAACAACCTCATCTATATTTTTTTTTCAGTTGATGGAGACTTCATAGCTCTTTGCCCCTGAGTTAAATACATGAGCAGAAGTGACAATGATGTGTGGAGACTAGGAGCGAAAAGGAGGTAGGGAAAAAAGAGGAAAATGTGAATTTGCCAGGTTCTTAACTTAGTTTTCATTCTACCACTAAAAGCAATGTTGATCTAACAAGTTTTATATATAAATAACAACATATTCTGGATTTTCTTGTAGTGATATTGAAAATACTTACATAGTTCTCATTTGATTTAAGCATAATTTATTTTAAAGTCATTATTTACATCTCACCCTAAACCACAGCCCAAACCTTCAGAAAGTAAAAAGCAAACCATTTTGCTTTGGAGGCAATGAGTGGGAGCAGGAACTGGGACACGGGAGTGACTTTGCCTATAGGCCCTTTCCATACCCTACGTGTTATTCAGCATCACAAGAACAAAATGCTAACCTACTTCCTCCCTTACCTGCATAGTGACTTCAGGGCCCAGCAATGTATGCACTGCATTGCAATGCTCTGCCTCTCTCGCTGCTGGCTTCCTGCTTTCATTCACATACTAGTACTGGGAAGCTGAGAAAAGTACATGTTTTATTGACCAGTAGTGAAAGTACTGATGGATGTGGACCATTGAGAGAGCATGAGCCCCGAAACCACTATTAAGAGAACAGCCAGTGGAAGAGAGAGAGGGATGGGGCAAAAAATTAGACAGTGAAAGACTGTAATAAAACTAGTCACTGTAGGAGAAGATGTGGCTCTCCCAGGAAAACTCAGCTGATTAAAATGGAGAAACAAATGAATAAGGAGCACAGATCTTTCTCCCTGATGTACTTTACTGAAACTGAGACTCAATCTCATGTTTGAGAAGATTAGCCAAGACCCTCCTGTTAGTATCCCTTGTCATTGCTTTAAAGCATTGAGCTTGTTCGGCTATCTGATCTCCAAGTCCTTTGTGTTGAACAGTGATAAGGTGATCAGCTTTAAGGACTAAATAGTTTTAGATTCCTCACATTATTATTTCACTGTGAACAATCAAATTTCATAACTCAAACCCATTCCATTTAGGCACAAAAAATTGCTAACACAGTTGAGTGAGTTCCAAGAAAGGGCAGAAAAGGATACTGTCTCAAACAAGTTATTTTGCCATTCAGAAAATTACTGATCAATTATGTTAAGTGTCTTAGGATTTTCTTTCATAATGTCCAGGCTAGCTGCCCTTCCCCTGGCCTGAATACCTGCTGGAATTTGATTCTCAGCACTTTACAGATGAGTTTGTAACTCTCTACATCTCTGATTTAGTAACAGTTCAGATAGTAACTGGTCCCCTTTTGGTTTCTAGGCTCTTCACCAAGAAGAAAAGGTCCATTAGGGTTAGTATCGGCCTGTAGTAAGGAAACTATAGGAGTCCAAAAAGGCTAAACCAATAATACGAATCGAGTACAGAAACTGCAGCTTTGACATGGACAGAGAAAAGAGTAATCAGTCATGGTTTTCCAGGGCACTTTAACTTTACTTTAAACCCCACATTGCTGGCTTCTTCAGTGATAGGTTAAATAAGATGGATACCCTTTTAAAATTATTTTGTATATTGTAATATACATCTATACATCTTATGGGTTTAAACAGAAGCATCTTTTGCTGACAGAGTCAGTATCACAGTTTATAATCCATCCTTGTTTTATAATCCTCACTACCGCCAAGACAACAAAAGCTTCACAGACATTTTGTACCTCCTACAAATTTAAGCATCCTGCCAAGGATGGATGGATGGACAGTCTCAGAACCACGTTGCTATATTCTCATCATTCCTGGAAGTACGTGCCTGGCCAAAGCCAAAATTTCTGGTGTACTGGTCAATGACCTCTCTACATTTCTGATGCTGTGGATTGCTTGAAGCTTGCGGCTATGCTGAAGGCCTTTGGATGTGGTTATTCCTTTAAAATATGATATGACTTCTCTCTTCGTAAGACACATTTCTTTTGGTAAATGAATACAATTTCTCTTACCCCCTTCTGGGGGAATTCTGCAAGGCTTCAGCTTAGATCTTTGCTTTATCTTATTTTTAAGTGGTATGTGTGCTTAGTCAATACCCTACTATCTGTCCTCAGAGGGCATTAATGTTTATTAATGAACTTAATGTTATCAAACAACTTGAGTTTGAAAATACTGAGACACATCACTCTGTTGTATCGGTGTCAGGCAATGGAGCGGTATTTTGGAAAAGGTCACAGCTTGTAAGCAGAATGAATAAATGGAAAAAGCAGAAAAATAAAGCTGCAGTGTTACTTTCTAGTTGTCAGTAACGACTCTGACATCTCTCTGCCTGATAACTTTTTGGTTTATGCTGTTCATTCAAAAAGCATCTGTGAAGTTCAGAGCTCGTGAACAACACTTACCTGCACATCAGTTACACCAAACAGACTGAGGAGAAACAGCCAAGAAGTAACACATGCTGCCTCCCATGCAGCCTGCACATCAGTTGCCTTCCACCCACTCACACAAGAAATGTCATCTCTCTAGGTGGGATCTGCACTGCCTCATTCACACGTTCCTCTCTGATATAAATGTGCCAGTTTGGACAAGCCAGCTGAATGCTGCTTTACGTTGGAGCTGTCGTGTACATGTTCCTAGGCCTAAAAACTAAACATAATACTAAGTAACACCAGCTGAAACATCAATTATCTCTCTTTTACTTAACTAAGAGCCAGAATAAAATCTGACATCTTAGCAATAATTCTTAAAAATAAAAAGTCTAATAAACTTTAACTAGCCAGCTCAATAGTGAATGCAATACCCTCACACCTTTCCAGTCATCTCTGTCATTGCCTGCTGCTCCCCTTGAAATACTATGAGCAGCAGCTTCATGCTGACACACACAGGCTCCTTCACATTCCGGTACAGAAATCAGAAATATTGTACCTTGTCCATAAGTTTCTGGTTGTAAATAAGACTGCATCACCCAGATGTCAGCACAGCACACTTCAGCTGGACCACTCCAGTCTTTCAGTGGATGAGGCTTTCTTTAAACCACCTGCAGCTCTCTTCTCTGCAGAAACAATGCGTGGTACTAGACAGCCCAATATATCTTCTGATTAACAATATCAGTGGGGGAGCAGGTATGGCATGCATAGGTATGGCAGAGGATCTAGAGAGATGCTGTTTATCTGTCCTGAAGATATCACTATTGGTATCTTCAGGATACCAAGGTTCAAGGGAACTACAACCTTGCATGCTGGTGGGACTGACTGAGGCATTATGCAGAGGTAAATCACATTAATACTGGTTGGAGATGCTCAATATTCATACAGCTTCTAAAGTTAGACCACTGCTGTAGGGGGTTGAATATGGAATCATGTTTTAGACACCCACTTCTGAAAGCTGGGGGACAACTGACCCCATACACTTTTTTATCTGCACACAGCTGTAGTGGAAAGAGAAGAACATGATGTAGCTGCAGTTACATATCTGTAGCAATTCACCGTTGCATGTGGCAGTAGAATGTTATTTAGACTTTCTGGACCTCAGGGGGTTTATGCTTCTAGTACCATTAAAAGCCTATTTACTGAAACAGCCCATAAAGCAAACATCAGACCCATAGAAACAACAGCTGAAGTGGGAGAGACCCTCTGAACTCCATGAAATATTTACAAACAGCTTTAGGAGCTCTGGGATGAAGTACTTTCAAGCACAGACAGAAAACCTAAGGGATATAAAAATCTTCTTTCAGCTCGGGTGAGATTTGTTTTCACAGACCTAGCTATGATATGAGAAAATGTATGAGGTCATTCAGTCTGCCTTCTCTTCCTCCAGGAGAGAGGTGGTCCCAGCGCTACGTTTTGTAACATTTGAGTCAGGCAGAGCTAGGCTGAGGCAGACAACAGAAACCAAACCCACTTCTCAGTTTTTCTAAGCATTTCACTGTATGGAATTTTCCTCAGTATTCCACCCAGAAAAATTCAACCCAGTACATTTAAACATACTTTTGATGTTGTGATCATTATCCTGTCGGTTTCATATTTTTCTCCTTAGAACAACCCTAAATAATTTCCCAGCCAGCACGGTGGTGATGTCTCTCTGTCTACAGTCACACTCCTCCCCATCTGGGCACTATTGGTGTGCTCTGCTGTGAATGAACCTTCACAAGCACATTCTTTGAAATGTTTTCGTTTCTGTTCTTTCATCTCTGTACTCCAGACATATGATTACTACACTTTTGGAAAAGGAAATGTTAGAATAAAAAAAGACAAAAGTACCTTTCTTCATGCTACCCCAGATGCATGGACACAGAAAGATCCATCCTAAGTATCTGGCTCCCACACATCATGAAAGTTTCACCTCTAGGATTTGTGATAAGGGCATTTTTTCTTTTATGCTTCCTCTTATATGCCTAATAAACCCTTTTAAAAACAATTATTGGAACCTTTGAGTTTTCCATTGTTGTTTGGGCAGTCTAGAGAAAAGATGCTGCCCCTAAAAGATTCAGCAGGTTAAGAGGTTACATTTCAGTTCTCACCTATCTAAATATCAAGATGACGAACAGAGAATGTCCCATTGAAGGATTTTGTTTCCAGGATCTACTCCCAAGGGATTGTACAAGAGCTGTCACAACCACACAGTTACAGAGGAGAATGAAGTTTAAAGGAAGCTGACATCCCCATAGCACTAGTTTTCTTTGCCTATTAAGAAGAAAAAAAAAAAAACAACAAAACAAAACCAAAAAACCAAAACCATACAAACTGGTCATTCCCTCATCAAAGCAGCCTTTCAGATTCATGAAGCTTTTCCAAAACTTTGTTGTTTTTTAAAATGATCCCATAATGGCCTTCAAACCCAAACTGGTAGAGGAATATGTACTCAGATATTTCTGAAATTTCAAAAATACGTACAGCTTAAGTAGTATCTGTTGGAGGGTTTATAACGTTTACTTTCTGACCAAATCAAGATTTTATTTTTTTTTATTCACTTGGTCTCCAACATCTAAAGAGAACCATCAACACAGTAACTTACCACAGCTTATTTTATGTCTTAAAAATGTCAACAGCTGTTGCATACAATCATTGCTCTGAAATAAATGCCTGGAATACACAGAGGTAGAAGTCCTACCACAGCCAGGCTAAGCTGCTCTTTACACCAAGTTCTCCTGGGGTGAATTCCCATCCTAGAAGCAGCTTACCCTCACAACACTATTCACATTGGTTGTTATTCTAATTTTATTCAAGACAAAGCATTTATCTAAAACCATAAAGTAGCTCAGGTGTGTTTTGCCAACCTGTGTAAACTCAGCACATTGCTTTGCTAAGTAGAATAAACTCCTTCCACATCAGGAGAACTAACTTTTCCGAGTTAATACTTTTCTGAGTAGAGAACTCAAAATTTAATTAGTAGGGGATGTCTCAAACTGGAAGATAGTTTGAGCCTTCGTATTTCAGCCTCTTCTGTTGTAGTATCTCAATACTCAGGGTACAGTGAGAATGCTGTGGGTAGCATTCAACAAGGGACCCTGAAGCACTGTCCAGTACAAAATGAAAAACAATAGATTCTAACAGCAACTTACATAAATAAATAAAACAAACGAAAGAAAAAAAAAAGCTAAAGTTACCTGAAGTGAAACTCATTATAACAGGCAAAATGACAAGCAGTAGTAGAAGCAGGAAACATTTTTTTGTGGCCATATGCAAAACAGCATTGATACTAATCCATGAAAATAAAACAGAGAACAACAGGGACACTTTCTACATCCAGAAAAACTGAAACAACTACAGGCATTTGCAAGAAAAACATTGAGCACTTTTATTTTTATCATCGTTTTTACTTCTTGGGTAAGAGAGGGCTCTGACAAACTGATGTGCTACAATTTACAGTGCATTTAAAACTGCAGGTATTCAAAACCAATAAACCCCAAAACCCAAGTGCACTCCCAAGGTACATTCCAGTATTTCAGTGTGTTTCTTGTGCCTCACACACAGCTCACATGCCCAGCCCTCTCCCTCTGGAAACAGGAAGCCTGGGTTTATACCTGTTCTCCAGCGTTTGCATAGTGGTTCATTATATTGTCTGAGTGGCACTATTTCTTCTTGAGAGCTCTCTTTCCTTCCCCCTTCTTTGGTTTTTCCTTCCCACGGAGCTTTTTCAACCGCCTCATCTCTTCCTTAAAGTCTTGATGCTCATCCCTAGATGGGGTGGATAAAGTTTAGCCCCAAAAAAAACCTCAAAACCTTTTTTTTTGTTAACAGTGAGGTTCATATTGAAACCCAGTGCAGTGTGTACCATGTTACTGCTAGCAGTAATTTTGGACTAACAACATGAGTGATTTCCTATGGCACTTTCAGAACTAACAAGATTGTCCTTTTCAGCAACAAATGGTGTGCACATACGTACGTTATTTCCGTTGCATTTATTGATCCACTGCGTTTAAATGAGCAGTAAAATCTAAAAATCAGCAAGAGACAAGAATGAGAATTGCCCCCTTCTCATCTAGCCCAGCAGTCTAGCAACAGCACATTGTGTTTCTGTGCTAGACACTAAGTTCAGGTCATTAGCCTCTAAGAAAACAGGGGCATGCTGAGCAGTAATTACAGTACATGACACTGCTCTCAGGTGACTTCAAGAATGAGTTATGAAGAAAGCATCAGCTACCAGGAGCATCTTAATAGGAGAATAAAACAGGAAGGATGAAAGGGGCTGGCAGAGAATGTACACTCAATAAAGCTCTCATAAATTCTATTTAACCTCTGCCCCTGTATGTTTCAGTGGAAAGGTATTTTTCAAAAGTCCCAACTGGCCTATGATCGCTTGCCCTGCTATCTTTAAACAGAACATTTTCTAAAAAGGCTTAAAAAACTTGATTTCTTATCAGGCCCTATTAGTCTATGACTCTTCATTACATATTTCTGATCAGCAAACTTGGTCCTCTCTAAGCTGTCTACAGAGCAGCTGGAGAAGGAATTTGAGATTAGGAGGGGAAGGAGAAAAGTAAGGAACATTACCACATTGTTGAGACTTTGTGTGTCAGCTATTCTAGGAAGCGTTTGCACATCCACCTAAACCATGAGCATCCTGGATGAGATCCCTGCTAGCCACTAGTGTGATAGTAGCAATAGAAATTAATCGGGTTTGACTTTACAAGGGTTAGCAGCCTCATTTTTAAGGGATTCCTTTAGTGATACCTGGGGGAAGTCAGCAGGCTGTGTTTGACTCCTGCTGATGTTCTTTAGCAGTGCAGTTTTTTTTCTACTTAAAACTGTGGAAATTAATTTAGAAATTAGAAAACTCATTCAGATTAAGCTGGAATTAACAAGACTAAACCATGTTTGAATTTAATTTATTTTAAGGGATAAAAAGCCCCTCCAGCTGAACACAGACTTCTCTTCCAAATTTCACTTATTAGCTGTTGAATGATTGAGGAATTATGGTAAGACTAAGACTGTCTTAGTGCAATTTTTTGGTTAAAGTACCATCACCTTTTTGTAGCACATTTGCCATATTTGGAAGTACAGACTCATCTGTTGTTGGCAAGGAAGTTCTCTTCCCTTCCCAAAAGCCAAAATTATTTCCTATATAACTAGTTGCCCATAACTACATCTAAAGCCTTTATCACAACAAGTTCTAATTATGGTGAAAGTTATTTAGTAGTTACTTGCTTTACTCTCCTTGCCCTCAGTACAACAATCAAGTGGGTATTTCCACACACACCCTATTCTGAACTAAACCTTTTTCCATGTTTCTGTTTTCCTTGAAGAAAAAAAAAAACTGTAAAAAAAAAACCAAAACAACACAAAACAACACCCACCCACCCCTCTCCCATCTCCAGTCCTGCTTCCATCCTATAAGGACAGGGATTACCTGTAGAGGCCAAAGTAACGGAGCTTCTTCATGAGGGCATAGTAGGTGTTGTGAGGAGGGTACCAGCTGTAGACCTCCTTCCGCTTGGCCAAAGGCTGCTCACTGAATAATTTCACTACTTTCATAGATTTTGAGTCTGTTGGCCTCACAACTTCTCCAAATATCTGAGCGCTCAGCCGGGCCATTCGAAGGGCATAACTGGAAACATTGGACATCTCCCACGGAGGGCTGGGCACACAGACCTTCCTGCAAGAAGAGGCACAACTCTAAGATGACTGAGTATTGCAAGCTATCCCAAAACTAAGGTAAGTGAAGAAACTCACTGTACACCAATCACACGTCTGAAGTTATGCATTCCTTGTATTAAATCAGTCTTTTAAATACATAATCCTGCATACAGAGAATGTCTACACTAATTCAGGTACAAATACCTAACTAGGTAACTAACTAGGACACTACAGACAGCAATACGGACTATAAAACTACGCTGAACGACAATTTACTATGGCTAGTTTATTAGCAGATCCCTGCCAGCTTGCTTAAGGCTACCTTTAAACTCCAGCCACAGGAAAAGTTACGGTGTGAACTCTGCCAAAAAATGGTGCCCACTTCTACACAAGCGCAAGGTAAGAGAGCACTTACAACATACTGAGGAAGCAAACTGGAAGTTTTATCCTGAACATTTCTCATCCTATTTAAAGCATTGTATAAACACTGTTACACAGTTAATTTAGGGGAAAAAAAGAATAAAAGGCCTATTACCTCTAAGTAAAATTTTTTCCCTCTATATGAATCACATAAATCTTTCCCATCTCAACTCCCTTCCCTTGATTTTTCTTCATTCCCTTTTCAGTCTCTCCCAGTATCTACTCTTAAAAAGAGAATAATCATTTCCCCATGGTAGATTCTTTTTCCCAAGAACATCACACATCAGCAGCTTTTTTTCAGTTATCTCTCACCTAAAGGAACTTCTGCAACAAAAATGCTGAGGACAAAACCATAGTTATTAGGCCACCAGAAACAACATCCAAGCTCTCTTAGAGGAGTGTGGAGGATTTTCTCTCAGCTTTCCTACCCCTCCCCAATTTTCTCTTCTTTGCCTCTTTTCTTTACTCTTTCTTTGCAGAATGGGACATAATAGACAAATATAAGTGTACCATAATCCTGTATTTGAAGCTGTATGCTGCCTGTACTGTGTCTTTTTGAATAAGTGATGATATGAGTCTCCAGAGAAATTAAGTGGGTTCGTTCAAGTGCACCACACTTATGTTACGGTTCAAACATCTTGTTTTAAGAAGTACTGCACAGCTGATCCCGGAAGATGAGCATAAAAAAATTAAGGAGCATAGAGCGCAGAGAATAGTCTTTAGCAGGACAGGACTAAGTCCATTTTAGTATGATAACAGGGAGCCTGTTGTTTAATGATGCACATCTGAAGTATGTATAACCTCACTGAGATACACCTGCCCACTGGAGGATCTGATGTACAACCTTGTACTTTGATTTATTCCTGTTAGCAAAGCACTAGAAAGGAAGCAGGGAAAAAAAATAATCAAGCATGAAAATAAAGCAAGTAATCTAAGCCAAAGAGAATAATGGAAGGAGTACAAGGCGGGAAGGCAAAGTGTCAAGGCAGCAGGACTGCTGTGAGATGACAGAATCTCTTAAATGATCACTGGGCAGCACTTCAGCTTGAGCATCTATTACGTGGGAGCACATTCGTTAGGTTTCTAAACCATCCGTTTACAAAGTCATCCCAAAGAGCCAGTCTTAATGCCTACATTCAAAGATAGCACAACAATTTGTCCCCATAAGTCTTCCTCACATCATCACTTCAACTGAACCACAAAGCTTGCTTAATCTCTCCCAACCACAGCCTTAAAATGAAAATCCCTTTAGCTTCTAAATGATGCAAACCAGCAGTCTGAAGATAACCTGCTTTTCACTTCAGAATCACTTAAGGAATCTAAATAGCCCAAGCCAAGGCTGAAAAGCTCCATTAATCTTTGGAAGTCTAAGAGCATTTGAGGGGTAAGAAAGGCCAAAGCTACAAATTCCCAAGTGCCAGAGCTACCTAAAGCCTGTTTTCAGATGACCTCGATTCTCTGAGATGCTACTGGAACAATTTTGCTCATCGCCTAGTAATGGTATTTTCAGAATCAATTTACTGGTAATTAGCACACCTAGACCAAAAGCAAAACGACCACACGGCGCGGCTTCTTCACCTGCTCCCCACTCCTTACTGCTACACAAAGCCTAGGCTGGTCTTTTACTTCCTGGCCTGCCACCTTGTCTCAGAACACTTCCTTCTCACTTAGCATATGCCAGCGCAACCTTCAGTTCCCAGAACGACCTTCGTTTTTTCGAAGCCCGCAGGGGGGCAGAGAAGGCTGCCCCGGGCCACCGCCCGGCCAGGGGGGCACTGCAGACGGGCAGGGTCCAGCGCAGCCCCCCCG
>JANHFX010026878.1:9801-23626 GCA_027560015.1 Chloroceryle amazona | reverse complement strand
TTGTGGAGCCTGGAGAGAAGGAGGCTCAGGGGAGCCCTTCTGGCTCTGACAGCTCCTGACAGGAGGCTGGAGCTGGGGGTGGTGTTGGTTTCTCCTCTGCTCTGGGGCTCTGGCAGCGCTCACTTGGCTGACACTTTTCAAGCGGGCAGCTGCTCTCCTTTTGCTGAAGCAGCCTCCTATTGCTAAGGCGAGAGGATTGCATTTCATACCTTCCCAGCTCTCATTTGCACATCTTTGGGGAAGATGATAGGACAAGTTCCATCAGAGCAGCTGCTGTCTCACTGGCTTTTAAAGAGAAATGAAACAAACCCCTCTGTATTTCTTTCAAGTCACTTTGGTGCTTATGAAGCATTCCAGGCTGACCATTCTGTGTCCACAGAAATGAAGGTGCTATAAACCATGGAGGGGCAGTTTTTCAGGCTCCTCCTTCCTGCTGTTCTGGTATATACCCCCAGCTGGGCGTTGCTATGGCATTGCCTGTTGACCTAGTTCCCATCTGGTACCCCGACGTACCCGGTGCTGCCTCCAGAACCAGCAAAGCTTGTCCTGGGTAGGAGCCAGCAGATCACAGAATCACAAGAATGGTTTGTGTTGGAAGGAACCATAAAGATCATCTTGTTCTAACTCCCCTGCCATGGGCTGGGACACCTCCCACTAAAGCAGGTTGCTCAGAACCCCATTCACCCTGACCTTGAATACTTCCAGGGACGGGGCAGCCACAACTTTCCTGTTCCTGCATCTCACCACCCTCATAGTGAGGATCTTCTTCCTAATATCTAATCCAAACCCACCTTTCTTCAGTTCAAAACCATCATCCCGAGCTGCTCCCCATCATCAGGCCAGGGCTGGCTTTTTGCTCACATGTCATCAGCTCAAAAGCTGTTGTAATCTTACCCTCTTGCCTGAAGTGCAAACAGGGATGCCACAGATGGTTTTCTTAGGACAAGTCCCTCCAGGACTGAAAAAAACCCCCAATCCTGTGGTGAAATTATACAGAAAAATGTGTGCTGATTGAGAATATGTACAAGTGAAACCCGCAGAGCAAGTGAAACCACAGGCACTGTGTTGAGTAATTTCTGAAGAACCTTCCTTTTTATTATTATTTTCATTTTTTTTAACTCTATTTTATTTGTTTTCGATTCGATTTTATTCTCCAGTGCACTGGAGCAGAGCGCTGGAGGGAAACCATGGGGCATAGATGTGATAAGGATTCCCTCGCTGCATTTCTATTGTTTTTTTAATAAATGCCGACATTAAAACTTGTCCATTTAACGTGTTAAATCCTGTCTCGGCGTTTCTATAGAAACCAGCCGGCTCTTCATTACAGCATGAGGAATCCCAGCCTGACCTCAGCAGAGTCTCCCTCGGTGGCATCCCTCCCACTCTCTCCAGTCACGCTCTTATCTCCAGTAGACTTCGCCGGGTCCAACCTCCCCTTGTGCCACCACTCACCTGTAATCCCCTCTTCCATCCCCTGCCCCCACTTCCCCTCCCGTCACCCCAGGGATCCGAGGATGGAAGAGGATTCCCGAGACAAAGGGACTGTGTAAGACCATATGTGGCTGGTGCTTGCAGAAAAGCACCGTCACTGTGGCAGGAATGATTTGTACTTTCTTCCTTTGCACTTCCTCCCTTTATATTTATTTCCTTCCTTTATACTTCCTTTATACTTCCTCCCATTACATTTCCTCCCTTTTTACTTCCTCCCTTTTTATGTATTTACTTCCTCTTTACTTCCTTTTTATTTATTTACTTCCTTTATATCTCCTTTATGTACTTCCTTTATACTTCCCCCCCTTTTTATTTACTTCCTTTATACTTCCTCCCCTTTTACTTCCACCCTTTATATTTATTTCCTACCTTTATTCTTCCTCCCTTTAATTTCCATTTCCTCTCTTTATATTTACTTCCTCCCTTTTTACTTCCTCCCTCCCTCAGACAGTTCTCTGCCATTTACCTGATGCTGAAGGAAGATGATGCTCTTAAAATACCATTGACCTCTTCCACCGGCGGATTCACGTACCCGCCGTCCATGCCCAAGGAGAAGAGAATCCCCTTGACTACATTTTGACTTCCACGTGTAAAATCTGCACCTTTCACAAGTGTGCTGCCTCTTAATTGGCAGGAAGCATCTGCATAAATCAGAACAAGCCTATTCCTGCCACGGCCACGCACGTGGATCGGGGATGGTCGCAACCCCCCTGAACTTGCCAGCTGCCACCGCAGCATCCTGCGCTTCTCCAGGTGCTGGCTGCTCTTGTCTTCTCCCTCCTGGCCCTTCGGTACATCACGTTCTTTCCCTGCTTTGGGGAAATGGTGAGCAAAAGCCCCTCTCCTACCAGCCTTTGTGCGCAGCAGCAGGTTTCCTCCTTCCCATCTCCTGCTGTAAAGGAGGCCAGACCCAAAGCAGAAGCAGGGCACTGAGTAAAGGGCAGCACCCCTCCTTTTGAACTGCTTGAGAGGTTTATTGGCACTTTAGCTTGAGCATTTGGCAAGTCCTTGGGGACTTGCTGCACTTTTTTCCCCAGTCAGGAGAAGAAGATGAAACAAATCAAGTATATTTTTGCCCCATCCCTGGAGGTGTCCAGGCCAGGTCAGATGGGGCTCTGAGCAACCTGCTCTAGTGGGAGGTGTCCCTGCCCATGGCAGGGGGGTTGGAATGAGATGATCTTTAAGGTCCCTTCTAACCCAAAGCACTCTATGATTCTATACATAGATGCAATGTGGGATATTTCTTCTGCACATCCATATGCCCCTGTTTCCTCGAGAAGCAGATGAAAATTCTTCCAATCCCCTTCATCTTGACGAATCCACTGAGCTGTTAAGTCATATTCTTGTACTAATTCTCCCAATTAGCCAATCTTCAGCTCTCCCATATGTCCTCCAGCCTACCCATGTGTAACCAGACCCAGGAGACTCCTTCCTGCTTCTGCCTTCACCAGGTGCCCATGGTTAGCAGCTTTAAGTGTCTCCAGGTCCCTCACCTATAAAAGGAAAAGCTTAATTGTTCTCTCCCTAGCCTGTAAGAATAGGAATTAGCACCTTCTTCACCCCCAGCCTGGCAGGGGCTTCCTGGAGCTATTAACCCCCCCTCCCCGGGAGGGTTAGGGCATGCTCTCTGCTCCAGGCAGGTTGTGTTGGGATGGCGAGGACTGGCAGCAAGGAGACAACGTCCAAGGAGAAAGGTAAGAGGGGATCCTGGTGGAGTTGGCTGACTTGGGTTTCTGCTATTGATGTGCCCAGATGTTGGTTAATATTTGGTAACTGAGCTCTGACTGTTGGCTGTTATTTGGTTTGAGGGAGATGGGAGATACCGAAGGAGACACCATGAGTTGCTGTTTGGTGTAAGTGGATGGTGTGTTCTCCCTGTGTCTGTCTGCTCACGAGCCTTTCTTAGGGGTATTTCCAGTAATGGAAACAGGAGAATTTCCTTTAGCTCTTGAACATCCACCGCTGGGGGCATCCATCTACTCCTAGAGCTTGGGAGAGTGACTGGAAAGGGATATAACAGTAAAACAAGGGAGAATAAAAGCACCTGCAGCAGAGAACTGCACTTTAGAAACCTTTGAACAATTAACACTTTTTCCAGTTTTCATATTCTATTTCGAGACACAATTCTGAGAGCTGGCTGTTGCTTTTTCAATGCTGTGTGCTACCAGAAAGCATTGGACAGGCACACAAGCACAGAGTGATGCTGAGATCGATACTCAGCCGAGTAATTACCAGGAGAGATTCAAATGAACTTCCAGAATAAGGAGCGCTTTGTATGATGAAGCCAACCAGAAAGGACAGTTAATATGGATTAGTTGGTCTGCTGGCCTTAGTTGTCTTAATTGTGGCAAGAGTTATTACTGCTGGGAGGGAGCAAATAGTGAAAAATAGAAGAAAAATAATATCTGGGTAGGCCAGGTATATGGATGGGGGCAGGGGGGGAACAAAATGCAAGAGGTGAAGGGAAACTTTGCAGGGAGATGACTTACCCCAGGGCATAAATCTATAATGAGGCAATATATTGGTGTTATATATATATATATTTAGGGGATTCCTCTCGACTATGAACAGTAACAGTGTTTCAAACAACCCAATAGAAGATTTAAGAGGCTATAAAAAGAGTTGGCCTTGCACAAAAGGATAGAAACAGGCTTGAAACTGTAGACTTTAAATACCTCAGCTGTAAGATGAAAAGTAAACAAATTGGGAAAGCAGCTCTTAATAATGGAACGGTGAATTGGAAATAAAGCTGCTTCCTCTGCTGTGATTTAAAGCTGCCTTATTGTTCCCTGCTGTAGTAGGGGTTTGCATGTGCCTGGTGTAATAAAGCAAAGCTTCTCTCCCAGGTTGGCCAGGCAGGAACCCGCGCTGGGCAGCTCTGTGGAAACCACACATTTAAACAGAGAAAAGCTGAGTTTGTAATAATGAAGCCATAAATAAAGGGCTTTCTACACAGGAGTCCTTTGCTCAAGGAAGAGAAATGCAGAGCACCTCCGCCTTTATCTTCGCTTCTGGCTGCCCTGCAACTTCAGAGGGTGCTTCTGGAGCTGAGACCCACAGAGGAGCAAAGATGGGGGTCCCCTGAATTGCCTTTGAAAGGGGGTGGGGTGTTGAGAGCACAGCCCTAAGCATCTGAGCCCAACCTGCTGCCTCCCCACTCAGCTGCTGCAGAACTTGACCTGCCCTGTGGTGCTTGCAAGTCCCTCGACTCTTCAAAGAGTTTTGGGCTCCTTTTTGCTCCTCTGTGCAGCAAAACCAGCTGTGGAAATTCTGCAAAATTAGCATCTTATCACATCTGCACGCATGAAAGCTCTTGGAAACGCTCTCATCAGTATGCCACGAGGCAGCAGCAAGTGCTGATAGGAAGAAGCAGCCCAATACATTTTTACCCTTGTTCTGCCAACTGTGCCGTAGCAAAATATGCCAGCCCAGTGCCAGTTTTCTCTTGCATTGCAGATCTGCTGGAATCCCGTGCAGAATACGGTAGATGGCAACAACACCAAAATCCCTTTGGTGTAAATAGTCTGTTAATTTGCATCGTACCAGGCGGTGGCTTCTCTCTTGCAAGAATCCCTGGGTACTTGGCAGCTGCTTACCAGCTGACTTGCTGTGGCCGCAGTTCTCCATGCTCTTAACGCCTGTCTTGATGCTCTGGCACCTTACCTCAGCTCTGACAAAGCTAATAAGGTCATGGGCTGAGTCCTGACAGCTGGATTGCATGCCTGAGAGCTGGGGGAACTGCTATCTCTAGCCCAAAGTTGTGGTTTGTGGCTTCATAGGATGTGTAACTTCAATTCCTATCTAGCTTTTAACCTGGATCTACCCCCATCCCTAGAACAGAGTCTCCCAGCCTAAATTTGGGTGCGATTTCAATCTGCTTGCAGCTAGAGGTGCAAGTCAGAACCTTGGCTCCAGCTCCCTGCTTATCTACAGCCATGTGGGCAAAATGATTCATGGGTTAGTCGTCCTTCTGCAGCTTTCCCTTCTTTCACGAAGGACAGATGAGTTGTAACATCCTCCCAGTCCTCTCCGCCCAGACTGGTGCACATTTTATCACCTTTTTAATGTATTGGTCCCTCAGCATTGAGTCTCCTGGGTTATTTAAACACAATATATTTCCTGCCTCCTGCAACTGACATCTAATTTATGAAAACAAACCCACCTTCTACCAAATCCCTTTTGACTCAGAAGAGCTGCACAGGAGATGCTCTTGGTTTAAGAACCCGAGAGCCCCAGAATCCCCAGTTACAGGAGCCTCCCAGACTGGGACTGAAATGCATCCCCAGGCTGGGAAGAGGAGAGGATCTAGCACAAGCCGAATGGGAGGAGAAACCAGGACTTTGGCAGGCACAAGTTGCTCAACATCATCATATTTCAATATTTATAGAATGCTGTCACCTCTCAAATGTAAAATTGTGCTGTTATCTCCGTATGTGCAGATTTGCTACAAATGCAGATACACCCGCTCCGTAGGAGAATTCTTTCAGTCCCTTCCATTATTTCCTTTGGAATCAAAGCAAAGTCTTTAAGAGCTTCTCTTCATTTTCCTTCTTGCATAATAAGGATGGATTTTTTTAGGCTGTTCTTTTCCTTCAGTACACAAAATCCCAGGTAACACACCCCAAAAGTGCTGCATTTTGGGGGGTATTGTTTCCTGGGTTTAGGAGGAAGCCCCAGAGCCATCTTTGTCTCCTCTAAGCTGGGAGGTTGATAGCTTTACTAATTGGCAGAGTGTAGCGATGCCTTTTTCTTGACAGATGTACCAAAAATTAATGAGAATTTCCACCTCAAAAGCTGAGGCTTCGAAAAAAAACCCCACTTTCCAAAACTGGGACTACAGGGGAAAGTAAAATAAAACCCCACATTACCTTATTGTGCTCTAATCATCATTTCTGCCACCGCTGTCTCCAGGGATGCCTTTAAAAGATGAAAAGGGCCCTATTTCTTCCCCCAGGTAACCTTGCTAAACCCAGAAAAGCTTCACCCCTGGAAAAAGCATTGCAAGGTTGAAGCAAAACAAGCACCACACACCCCACAGCCACTTACCCGCCTGCTGATAAGGAATCTGATGTTTCCCCCCCACTCCAGCCCAACTGAGGGGTCTTGTCACGTAAAATGATGCGGCTCTGCTCTCTACGTTTTGTGATGTGAAAGTTGCATCTCAGCTTAATCATTTCTCCTGTGGAAACACATTTCACTCCAGGCAGATGGCTGCTGGCTGGGACCGTATCTCACTTTCTGGCAACCTCAAGCCCTATAGGGACTGTATGTTGTACCATATAGCTGATGCTATGTCTGTGCATCCCCAATCAATCTTCCCTTGCAGGAACGGATCTGAGTTTTAATAGCATCCCTGTCCTTGTTTTATCAGGGACTGTCAACAGCATAAAGAAATGCCTTAATAAATAGCACTACATAAACACTGAAACCCTGTATTTACCACATTCTGTGCACTTGCTGAGCTGTTCATCATCTAATGTTACCGGTGTTGCGTGGCAACCGGTGTTTAAAAGTTTGCTGACTCAAAGAGCCTCTGTACTTCAGAAGGTTTGGCGTATTTATTTGACAGCCTCTAGCTTCAATGGGTCCTTTTTTATCTTTATGTGTAGCTGACGCCTATAATGATTATGAAAACAATTTAATTCTGGTTTCCACAAAGCTGAGAATTGAGTGGGTTTATATTATTATTATTAACTACTGCAGGAAAAAAAAAGGAAAAAGATTTGGGGCTGTCTACAAAGAGGACCCAGCATGTTTGTTATTTTCCAGGTGTATTTTACATCACTCACCATTCCAGCTCAGCCTATGGGAACCTTGAGAGAGGCACAAGCCCCGTTCGCTGAGCTGCCACCTCCCCCAGGCGTTATTTGGTGATGCTCAGTGGGTGCCCCAGTGCTGCCCTGTGGCCAGACCAGGCAGAGGGATGCTGGGCAGTATGGGATGGCACGGCTGGGGATGCAGTGTATCCCCTGGGTGACCCAATGGGTTGCTCACAGCCCATCTCCTGGCTCGTGGAGCTGCTGGTGTGGGATTTCAGGGGTGCTTCCCTTTTGCAGCCAGGCTTGGAGGATGTGCAGGCAGCAGCCAGACCTCTGCTTCTCTTTAGTTGTTTGCCTCAAATGGAAACAGTTTTTAGTTTAGTTTAGATTAAAAAAAATAAAAACAAACAAAACCAAAACCTCACCCCGGAGGCCGTCGTCATAAAACCAGAATTAGTTATCAAACACAAACCCAGACAATTTTTAGAGGGGTTAAAGCTTCATAGCACAGATTTAGTTATTTATTACTATATTGAAAATACCACTGCAAAGCATATAGAATCACCAACTCCTCAGCAAAAGGGACCAAAATTCTGTGTAACAACACTACATTTTCCAAAAAGGCCTCTGGAGGTGTTTCCCTGTTGCTGGTGTGTGCTGGGGGGGTGATGCTCGCGTGTGTTAGGGGGCTTGGCAACCCTTTGGGGTCAGGGTGTTACATTCCATTAATTAAATCCTGACACTGTGGCTTACAGGGTCTTTATTTACATCGTTAATGGAATGAATATTTGATACTTATTTCTGGAGTTTGTCCTCTGCTTCTACGTGTATTTGCCAAAGGGTATTAGTGGTTTCCCATCTGTATATTAAGATATTACTAGAAGGCCAGACCTCAGGGTATCTCTGTTGATTCAGCCTCTCATTCTGAGATCCAGTTCTTGACATCGAGGGAGTTTTCCATTGATTTCAGCTAAAGCCTTTGGAGAGAGAGAAACTCCATTATTTTTATGCAAGTGGAGCTTTAGAGGAGGTCCTCTCTGAGATGGGATGAGTGTCCTGCCCAGGGGAGGTGGGAGAAAGATTAATTTCTTGTTTCTGCCACTAGAAAATGCACAGGTTGTTTGGGGGGGAATATATATATAATTTTTTTTATGCTTGTTGTGTAAGTGACATCGCAGCAGAACTTCAAAAAGAGAAAAGATGCTGGAAGTTGTGGCAATTGGGAATCCATGTTCACAGCTGGCCTTTTCAGACGTTGTCAAGGCATATTTTGCCTCCTGCTGCCAGCTTGATGCATTGTCAAAGGATGCCATGGTTAATTAATGCTATGTGCAAAGGTTGCTGGAGAGGACACTGAGTTTTGCTTAATAAAAGAAGATGAGTTTTTCAAAGCGGGTATATTTTAATGAGAGGAAAAGTTGCCTTTCTGTTCCCCACGGCTAGGAACACGTGGAATTCTTCCACAGATGTTTCATTTCTGTGGATTTGACCACATCTGAGTGCTGTGGAATTGCCCTGCCAAGAGTGGGGTTTTTTCCAGATTCACCCTTCGGTGCTCTTGTTTCCCTCGTGATCTGAAGGAAGTCTCTGAGTATTGGAAATACCTTCCTCTGCTAGCTGAGACTTCAGACCCCATCTTCAATGTCACACTCCCTGCAAAGCAGTCATGCAGTGCTGGGCTTTGCCCAAGCCCCTTTCCTTTACCTGGACACTTGACAGTGGTTTTGGCACCACCACCAGAAAAAAAGATCGACTATCTCGGACCTTCTCTTGCCTGCACCATTGCAAGGTGCAAGTTGAGCTAGAAAGGCATCCTCAAAACACAGTTCCTTGTCATGCAAACCAAATGTTCTGGTGTAAAGATGTGGCTTAGTGAGACAGAGTGTGCCCAGAAAACTGGAGAAACCTCCACTCCCCATCCCATGGCTACTGCCCAGCCCTTCACCAGTGACTGGCACAGCTGCCCAAAAAGCCTGGGCACCTCCTTGGCTCCATGCAGGAAAGAGCTCTTGACCTTTCTTTTTTTGTTCAGACAGATGGGTGGCTCGATCAACATAAATATTTAGGAGTGAGCACATTTCCAGGGAGCTGATCATAGTTATAAAACTCTGCAGGTTATTTTCTAGGCTTTCGATTCAAGAGGGTTTTGAAATCACTTCTAGTTCAGCCTGATTAGTGGTCCATTGCCTGATGGAGAGGAGCCCTTTGCGAGGCAGCGAAATAAATTGAAAAGAGGAGGAGCTTGGAGGTCAGGAATCCACCGAGTGGCTCCATCATTATTTTCTTCTTCAGAGGTAATATTTGTAGCCACCTTTAAGAGAAGGAACGACTTTTAATTAGGCAGCATCATAACACACAGTGCTTTTGGGTCTTGCATACACCTTGACGGTACTTCATCATTAACCCACAGAAAAGCACTCGAGCAAATGAAAAGGTTGCTATAGGCAACCTCCTTTCAACACTGCAACATTAATTGCAGGACTCCCCGAGTGGATCAGGGATTCCCTACCCATTAACCAACCACATTGACAAGAAGGCAAGGGGAGTTAAAATGAAGGAATCCACTTGAACTTTGCCTTAAAATGGCAGTAAAATAAAAAACAAACCTCAGAATACACACCAACCCAACAAAAGCCACAAGCTTTAGCTGTGTCAAACTACAAAGGACTTGAATTGTGTGAAAAGAACAAGAATTGTTTTTACAGAATGCAGTGGAATGAGATGAAAGGGTAATTGAACAAATGTTTTTCAACAGAGGTGTGACTGATACTTAAACTCGGTCTCCTCTATTAGTTGGGACAACACACAGGAAGGAATGATTACCAGTACTACTCAAGAGGCAGTCTGGGTCAAGTTCTCATCCTTCCAAATAATTAATTTTTTTCCTAAAGCAAGATGGTTATTATCTTTTAGAAATGAATGAGTTCTTCCACGTGACCTTAGCCTCAAAAGTTAACCAAATTCTGATAGATCTGTAAAGCAAACTGCATTTTCTTTATTGGAGTCTGCAAAAGGATGACTTTTATGTCATGAAGGTGCTTTGTGCTGTCCCTGGGAAAATCATCTCATATTTTGGAAGTTATAATCCTCAGAAAAATTGCCATTTTCATATGCTCAGGTAAAGACTCAATGGAATATGGCAGAGAAATCCCTGAAGGTCCTCTGTGTAATGAGCCTTTTTTTTGGAAGGCTGTGGGTGGACGAGAAATTGCAAGCCTGGATTGTTAAGAGCAGCCTTTGGAGAGCTCTGGAAATGGCAGTTTGGCTGGTTTTTGGCCAGTAGTCAGTCAATAGTGCAAGGTGGTGGCGAAGATTCACTTTCTGAAGATTTTCACCTTCTGTACAACCCATGAGCATTGAGACAAGAGCGTGAACCAAAACCTCTTCTTTTCCCCCAAAAAACCCCTTGTTGTTACAGGTATTCTTGCATGATTTCCAGGGACTTCCTATCCCATCTGTTTATAAAATTGGCTTCACACACCTTGGAGGAGCCAGACAAACCACCTGCCTGGACTTGCTGTGAGGCTGCTGAAATCAGCCTCTGCTAGGTTATATATTTTTAGATTTCAAAATGCATCTGTGAGCAACTTGAACTACAGCACTTGTGTGTATCTCTTGAGGAGACGTTGGACTCGTTCCTTTTGAACACACCCCTATAGCTGCTGCTGACAGAAAGGACAAAACCCATTATAACCCAAATTTCCAGAAGGTTTTATAAGCTACTAACAAAACCTGTACCTGCTCCATTTTTTTCCCCCTTCATCTTTCTGATTATTCCACTAAGATTAATTTTATATTTTATTTTTCTCTGGGATCCTTCTGGAATAAGGATTCCCCTTATTCACATTATGCTAATTGCTAAATCAGCTTATTATTAGCTGCCCCGAGCTTTAATTAGAAGACTTTGAGCTGGAGAGGGCAGCTCTGTGTGGTGCTGGGGAAGGTACCTGCAAATCAGCTGCCTGGAGTGAGCGATGTGTGCTCCTCCTGTCGTGAGGGTTTTGATGTACAGGAAGGTGTGTGACCAACACCCCAGATGCGTGTCTGAGCAGAGGATATACACCTATGTGAAGTGTAAGGGCTATGGAGCCAACCACACAAGTATCAGCACCTTTTGTCCGGCTACTGCTAATTGTGATGGGGCAAAAACTGCCCGGTGCTTGGACAACCATTTCCATGGCTGGATGGTGAAATGTCTCCTTCCCCAGTGCAGGCACGGACCATTGTCTTGGGCTGATTTCAGCAGCCAGCTTCTGGCCCTGCTCTTCCAGCCTGAGGCTTTGATGCTCGACAGGAGAAAGAGCAGAGCCCCAGTGCAACTCCCCTCTCGGATGCAAAACATGTTTCAAGCTCAGCATCATAGATGTGGCTTAAAGTTTCATTTTACTTAAATCAGGAACCTTGAAAAAGAAGGAAAATTGATTTACTCAAAAGCTTTTTAAAAAATCTTGTCTTTATTATAAGCTTCTTGGGGTTTCTGCCAGAAAAATACCACTGGTTATTGTTTATGCCCTTGCCCATATTGAGGGTTTCAGCATCAGTAGCCTTTGATCTCGCCCAACAATCATCCTAATGGACTGGAGCTTTCATTACTAGTTACAAACAACTATATATTAAAAAAAAAAATCAGCCCAAGGGACACTGAAGTACTTTTGGGCAGAGTTTGCCTGGTATGATTGGGAAAAAAATATCAAACTCAGGCACAGATCTCTTTCTAATGCAATTATTTGCATCGGGTCATCTTGTGAGAGCCTTTCCATGGTGATCAACACAGGGCAGCTTATGTAATCTGCCTGGAGAGTGGAATAAGACTTATTTCAGAATAATTATGAGCATGAACCAGGGTGCAGGTTTGTCCCTTATGGGCTCTGCTTGGCCATTTTCATGTCAGCCATGATAATTATCTCGTGGCGTTTCATGAGAATACTTGGAAATATGGTGAAGGCAGAAGTAGGCAAGGGTGAGGAATCTGGCTTTTTTTTTTTCCCCCCAACTTTTTCTCAACTCTATCATGAAAAACCTCTGAAGAGTGAGAAAATATTATTACCAGCTGATTGATTTTTTTTTTTTTGGCAAGGATGAAGAAAGGAGAGGATTGGGTGACCAACCAAAGCAAATAGGTTTGAGAAAGGGAAACACTTTCAAAATGCCATCAGCAAAGCAGAGGAAACAAGGAAAAAAACCCAACCAACCAAACCTAAAATGATTCTGTCCACAGGAAACAAAAAATAGGGCTTTCAGTCACAAAATCTCAGTATGAATGAGGTACAAGTGGGTAAGAAAAAACTTTCCAGTTTTGACTGTTCTTTAAGGGAAAAAGTTGCTAGAAAAAAAACCACCTGAAAGGGCCATGAGTTCCCATGTGCCTTGCTTCAGGCAGCTTCCAGAATTGCCCAGTTTTTACCTTATCTTTCCTTGCTTTTGGACACCATCTCTGGGCACGTGCTCCCGGGGTGGATCCATTCTGCTCGGCTGCACAGAGCTCATCTTAATCATCATCTGCTGCATTTTGCAGGGACTGGCTAAGGAAAAACAGAGGGGGGAAAAAAGCCCCATGATGGTAAAACCCCCATAATGAAACATGACTGAGCTAATGTGTCTTGCCACCAGTTTCCCAACGTAACGCCTGCGAGCAGCCTCATGCAACGCATCAGTTGGCAGCGCCGTATGAAGTGTTACCTCTTCAAATCATACACCAAAGGGACTTGTCACTTCCAGTTCCTTCACGGGTGCAATATTTGCTATCGAGTCACGTGGGAATAGGGAGGTAATCTTTACTGGATTCTCTTGAGCTGGTTAACTGGGGTTTCCACCAGCTTTAGGATGTGGTGGAAGCATAAGGGTTGAAGTGGGTGCAGCAATTGCCCTGCTGGTGGATATGGCATCAACCCCTTTGGCACTTCACCAGCTGCTGCAAATGTGGTTTGGTGACATAAAATCACACACACTCTCGTGTGAAGCTCCCCACCTAGCTCATTGCAGGAGGTAGAAGCAGCTCAGACAATCCAGCAGTGTATCTGCAACAAGTCCAGCTTTGGAAAAAAATTGCCTTAATGAAAGTCTGGGGAATATCTTCCCTGCTGTGATTGCTGGCAAAGAGCCTGGGCACACTTTGGTCCTCAACATGTGGCTCTGAAGCTGGATTCACCCTGTGCAATGGCTGGAAGCCTCCAGCTGGGATTGGGTTGGCCTTGCTTGGTGGTTTCTTTACCTTCTGCATTCTTCACAACTTTGCCACGGAGAATGAAACCCCATAACTTCATTCCAAGTGAATTTGCATCATCCCAGTGCTTCTCTAGGGGCACCGGTCTGTTAGGAGTCAGAGCAGCTCATGTGCTCTCACTGTTTGAGACCCAAGGGGGTGCCTCAGGGTGCAGGGCTCAGTGCAGGTGCTGATGCCCTCACAAACCAGAGCAAAGGGAGAGCTCCCTCCTGCTGTGACTTGTCCCAGCTCATGGCACTGACCAAACCCTTCCCATCCTGGTGTGTAGGGGGGGGGGGGGGGGGGGTTTTCCCTCCCCCGTCTGCCACCGTTGGGTACCGCGGGGGGCGTTGGTTTTCTACTGTTTTCTGTA
>JANHFX010026877.1:60696-76875 GCA_027560015.1 Chloroceryle amazona | reverse complement strand
CACATGAGAGGCCAATAAGATGCAAATGAACGTCATTACTCTGAGTATAACTCTCAAAGCTTGTTTTGATGAGAAGTCATCTGATTTCCTTGCTGTGGAAGTTCAGCCACCCATCTCAGGGGCAGCTGGGGTGGTCCCCTGCAGCAGGTCTGTCACTGGGGCAATGAGGGGTAGGACTGAGAACTGGGGGAGGGCAAGGGTCTTCTCAAAGTAGGAGGTGGAGAGGAACAACAAGATATAATTCTGGATTATCCCCAGCAGATGGAAAAGCAGGAGAGAAGCAAGTTTATGTTTATGGAAACAGTTTCCATGAAACTGCATGGTGCTTTTGGAGGGAGAAAGGGATGTATTTCATGGGGTAATTGAGGTCAGAGTTTAGACCAGTATGTGAATTGGACAGCAAGTCACTTTGTGCTTCAGGATGACTCATCAAGTCTTCTCCCAGTGATCAGAGCTCGCTCTTTCTCTTCTGTAGCAAGAAATGCCAGTGCCTCTGCCTTCCTATTTCAAGACATCTGTCCCCCAGTGAAGCCAAGAAAGGTTAGACCAATCACCGCAGCGGTCCCTTCCAACCTGGTATTCTATGAGGAGTAGCTTCAAGAGGGTGAATGAAATCCCCTAGCTGCTGACATCACGAACAGGACATGTCACTTAAGCACGGGAAGATGGGAAGAGGACACACACCACAGACTTCCTGAGCAAACCGGGAACTCCATCCTGTGCCTGACACAGCCATTGCACAAGCCACCCACTGCCTGCCATGAGACTGACCATCTGCTGGCCTTTCCTGCCTGTCCCTCCTGTCCCATCCTTCCTGCCTGCCCAGATAGTCTCTCCTAGAAAGAGAAAGCAAACAGCTTCTGTTTATTCCCTTTCCTCCATCTGCTAATGTATAACATGAGCCCACTCCACCCCTTTTTCCCTTCTTTTGCCCTGCTGAAGGAGTCAGTCTCCACTGAGCTGAGGGACAGGCACCCACACTGCCCCACTGCAGATGTCCATGCTGAGACACAGCCCTTGGTCCAAACGAGAAAGTTTAGAAACAAACAAAATCTTTCCTTTGCCTCCACCAGCTTCGGGCATTTGTCAAAGGAAGACAAGCTCAAAATACTTACTTCATGTGAAAATTGTCTCTTCTATTCTTGACCTTCCAAGACTGTTATTTAAATTATACCTGTTATTCCCAATGAATTAAGAATGGACCTTTCCACAGGAGGAAAGTTAAAAAAGCCCTTAGTCTTGTGAATATATCATCTCTGGTGAATTTTCCCATTCCCTTCCCATCCTACTCTGCTGTGTGGGATAACCATGCAGTTGTGTTCAGAGCAGCCCTGCACCGAACTCTGCAAAGCTCTGTGGGATTTCGGAGCTGGGAGGTAGCCAGGAAATATTGCATCTCGCTTTCACAGCTCCTCCACCACACAACACCATTGGTCCAAGGCAGCCACAGCTGGGCACAGGGCACTGACTGTGTTTGCCCTGTTCCTGCAGACTTCCCTTAACTTTCTGTGGAGCACTTAGCTTGAACATCCAGCATAAATATATAAAGCAGAATCTTTTCTAATTAAGCACTCTGCTCTTAATCTTTCTGGGAAGAAATGGCCTGAGAATAGCCAGAGGCACGGTGGGGGTTGAAGATCCATCTTTTTCTTCCTGTTTACCGAAGTCATATTCCCAGCATGTGACATCAGATTAAGCTGTCCTCCTTGCAAGACTAGAGCAGGTCCCCAACAGGGACTCACAGCAAAGCCACACTTACCACGACAGAATCTCTGTGACAGTGTGTCAGCTCCCTGTCTGGATGCTCTTGCTACACTGCATGTGAGTCCCACATCATATATTTCATTAAGGCTCCCTGGAAGTTCCACCCATGGGAAGCTGGGAGTGTGTTTGTCACATCTAGAGATGGCAAAACCCACCCCAGCACCTGGGAGTGGTAGGAGATGCTGGAAGTGTTTCTGAGTTGTACCTCTGCACTGCACAGGTAGTTCCCAAAGCCCAGAAAACAGCCCAGACCTCCTAAAACTCACTGTTTAGTAGTGGGTGGAGATGGGAGGAGCCCTCCCACCCCCCATTACAAGTTATCCAAGGTGAGTTTCAACTATATGGGTCTGCTTCCAAATAAAAAAACATCATTGCTTACACATAGTATTTATATGTTCCTCCACCCTGGTTTTGGCTCCTTGCCACTTTTCTTCACAAACTGCAGGCTGAAAAGGGCCATTCAGGGAGGCTCAACAAGGCAAATGCTGCTCCAGACCCTCTGCCAGCTCCCTGCTCCAGAGTGAGCACAACAGATTTTCAGCAGGAGAAAAATCTTTCTTGGCCTGTCTTAACATTTTCACTTCTCACACTTAGAGTATACTCCCCTGTGCTTTTATTTTTCCTCCTTGCCTCTTTCGATGCTAACTGTTGCATTAGAGACCATAGCAGCAACCAGGCAGCAGAGCTGTAGCCCATATAAACTCCATCTGAATTCCGTATATCCAAATAAGCCTGGAGAAGCAGCACCTTCTTCCCACGACCCCACTTCTGGGAAAACACTAAACCAACATAGGCAGCCCTTGGCTTCCTCTCCTGAAACACATTTGCACCTGGTTTGCTATCAACAAGTGCAAAATGGAAAATAAACACAAATGTGGGTTTCCCTACAGTGGATCAAACAGGTCTTTGCTTCCTTCAGTGACTACATAGAAAAATGTACATTCACCTGCAGTTTGGAATGGCAGGTGCTGTGGGCATCAACAAACACTCTTTGCCTGCTGCTAAGTGGACATGTACCCATTTAACCCTCTTACCATTGCACAAACCATGTGCACGTTTAGGGGGAAATATGCCAACAGTAAAACTGTCTTTCCTTTTCCTCTTTTTCTTAAATCATGAGATGGAAATGCAAATAGCTGTTTGCTGTGCTGTAGATTTCCAGCTGCAGTGTGTTTCAGGAATACCTGACAGCCCCGTGACAGCAGCTGGGGCTGGGAAAAAGGGGTGGGTTCTTCCCAGAGCTTGCAGAAAGCTCAGTACTCATCATTCCTACTGCCGTCCTAGATTTTATTGTTATGCCTTGCAAATCTTAACCAAAAATAACATTCTTTTTGCTTAATCTCATCACTGTCTTTTTCTGATTAGATATATTCCCTCTGTTTATATTGACAATAGGACAAACTGAACCAGGAGAGAAGGAGATAGCTGCAAACAAAGAAATCATATCTTCAGGTTTTACTAAGAGTAACAAGGTTGAAACCTGGAAACAAAAAAAGTCTTTTACCCTTTTTTGGAGACACGATCTTTATCTTTAAAGATAAATACTTCTATCTGCTAAAGAAATTCCCCAGCATGTTTCCTTTCAAGGAGAGACTTGAATCCCATGCTGATCTTTTATTCTAACAATTTCATTTCTTCCCAAGTGGTTCTGGAGTCCACATTATTTTACCTGATGGACATGTACACAGGAGGGTGCATGTTTCTCATTACAGCTTGACAGAGACATCACCTTCTTCCTAAAATAGGCCCAAACCAGCACAAGCTCCATCTTCCTAACTCATTGATGCAGAACAACCTTAGACTTGGGCATACAATATCTTTGGATTTTTTTTCTTGTTGGAAGCTGAATTTCTTGTTTTCTACAATATATTAAATGCATCCTAGCAATCAGATCTGCAGCTGGGACAAACCAGTGGGGCTCCACTTAATCACTGTTGTGTTGGCTGATTTGCATTGCACAACAGCTTTGCACTTCAGTTCCAGTCACTGGGAGGCATGTGTGAACACACTTTCACTGTCTCCGTAACGAAGCTGATATTCAGAGGAAATTTTAAATATTTTTACAGTATACCAAGTCACTGAAGACATTCTTAGATCCAAAGGAAGAGCTGGATTGATAAAGATGGATTAGATGTCCTCTGCTCATCAGTGTAGGTACAGCCTCGGCAGAAGTGGGACAGAAACTACTCACTGATCAATATGCTCAAAGGTAAGCCAAACTTGGTGGTAGAAGTACATAGAAAACCCTGGAGCACATAGTGTGACCTTGATCCTTTTGACAAATCACCAGGACAAGCAATACCAAACCCCACAGCTGTTGGGTTTTTAAGTACACTGTCACTGGGATCAAAACAGGGATTCCCCAACTCACGTGACTGAAACTATTACCAAATTATAATGGCCTTTGGACACAGCCAGGGTCAAAACAGTGGACCACCGCCCTAGAGAAAAGCTCTTTTCCTCCCTCAGCACTCATGCCGCCTACTCAGTAGACACCTATTCCTCCAAAGGCACTGAGGTCCATTTGCTGTGATTTAGGGTCATGTTTGCTGTACGCAAACCACCAGCCATTGGGAGCTTGCAAAAATATTTGAAAGTCCAATGATGATATACATGGTAGCACAAAGATCTGCCTATGAAGGGAATGGATGAGGAGAAGCACATGATTGTTGTCCTGGTTTTGAAAACATGCCTTTTACACATCAGGAGGCTGGACTCTGGTGGCCAATCACCAAATGTAGATGTCAAGTATGTGAAGGACACGGAACACAAATGAGCCATGGGCTGTCTGGAATGGCTCAAAAGTTCCTTAAAAACATGTAGGAGAACATACTGGGAACCTGCTCCCATGCCAGGGTTTGTGGTGGGGGTGTCAGAGTACTGAACAGGTGCTCCCTTCATCTCTGTCCAGATGGCATCTACTGTCCAGGTAGACTGAGAAAAAGAAGCTGGGGATGTGCAAGAATTTGTCTGGGAGACAGGGAGTAATGTCGGGCCAGGGGCAGGCCCTGCACTAAAGCGAACTGTGGGAAGGGCCCAATGCTCTTTGCTGCCACAGCATCACCAGGAGCTAAGCCATCCCCTGAGGACTGTTTATAAATCCCACTCCAGCCCAGGTTTGCCCTCCAACACATCTCTGGAGCAAAAAGCCTGCTACCCACCATTCTGTAACCAGCCCTTGTCCTGGTATCTTAGCAAAACACCCCCCGGGAGCAAAACCAGACCACGTTTCTCCCTCTGGCACCCATCATAACACTCTGAGTGTTACCCAGTTTAGGGATCTTACAAACCTTTCTTCTCCCTCTGCATTTGCTACATGTGTTTGCTTTGGCCACCTCACCCCAACCTCCTTTTCACTTCTAATTTTTGTATTCAATCACTTTACACACAGCAATTGGCTCGGGTCAGAGCACACACAGGTCCTCATTTGTTCCTCAGCCAGAGCCATAGACCATGCAGTGTTTGGAGTCATGAAGAGAGGGAAAATGGAGACAGAGAAGAAGTGACTTACAGACCCAGGTAGACACAGGATATGGCGAGTGGAGGGGACAGGTTCACAGGGATGTTGGCCTGAGGGGTTCATGGAGCTGGGCTGAGCTCTGCCTTCTCAAATGGCTTTCTGTTGTCCATGTGAAGGAACATCATGTTTCTTTAAAAACCCAACAAATCACAACTGCCAGACAGAATATAAAATGCCATGTTGTTCATGGTGGGGTTTTTCATCCAGGACTGGTTTTCACTGTTTTTTTCCTGTTATTGCCACTTGTAATGTGTGCGTAAGCTGATGTCGGCATGCTCTGGCAAAATGAGACATTGTTGGTTTGGTTTGTTTGGTCTTCTCCAGGAAATGTGTGTCCCTTGTGGCAGCCTGGTCCTGACTCCCTCCCCTCCCTCATCATGTAAATGCAGAGCCTGTGATGGTGTCTGTGCTAAAAGCCATAACAAAACTGGGCATAAGGGATGTGTCCAACACAGTACAAAAGATTGAGGTGATCTTTATAAACATCAGTACACCCACTTATGATGTCACTAATGTCCTTAGGACCTGTATAAAAATCTTCAGACCTTGTGGTTAAGGTGGCTTCTTGGGATCAATTTTGAATTCTGTTTTGTCAGGTAATTTATATTTTATCTCTGTTATTTTTAAAGCACTGGAGTGTACTACTGAATAAAACACTGCTGAACAAAGACACACATTTCTCCTGGATGTTGAACAAATGCAGACCAAAAACCATCTAGATCACTCAGGAAAGGCTCAGAAATGAGGCACAGAGTTTATCCCTGCTCCTGGAGAACTTCCTAACTTTCTCTTTTACTCTATTGCTCTTTTGTTTAAATCTTCTGTCACAAGCAAAATCTTGTGTCACAAGCATTGAGAGTGTGAAGACCACAGTCACCCGTGGCACTGGAGGAGTTAAATCCTGGTAGCACTTTCTGAGGGGCTGGAATCCACAAAGGTGTGCAAATGGCAGCCAGCCCCTCAGAAGTGCCGGGTTTGCCCTGGGGTTGCTAAATTCCAGTCCCTCTCCCTGCAGTTGACATCTCCATCCCCACCAGCAAAATGGCTGCCTTCCCTCCCCTGCCTAGCTGAGAGAGAGAAATTAAAATAAAGATGACTCCAAGGCTGGAGAAAATGCTGCCACAAAGGTGGTTCCTGGCAAAGGAGGGTTTGACACGTCATGGGACACTTCTTGGCTTCAGCCCTATGCACAGCTCCCACTGAGGCAGCCTTCAAGAAGGAGGGTGGAAAAGTACCAGGGAATGCTCACTCCCAGACCTCCTCCTCCTCCGCCCGAGGGGAGCTCTGCAGACACCCCGCACACACACTCGTGAGCTGCGATATTTAACACCGGGCTGTGGGGAACATGATGCTTTCAGAGGGCATAGGCCTCGAGCAGGTCATGGACACTACAGTGAGAGCAGGGAGAGTGCAGGAAGACAAGAACGAGTGACCTGGTCCTTTCAAAGTTGGCATTAGAAAAGGATCTCCAGTGGGCCCTATTCCCACAGCTGATCTGGTACCCAAGGAGAACAACAGAGGAGTCGCTTGGATAATCCCAGGATTTCCAAGTCTGTCTCCAGGCAAAAGAGTTGAATTTATAGGCAACTCTTACCAAACTCCAAGCCCAAGAACCAACAAATGCCCCAGAGATGACAGACTGGCTGATCTGAGAGCTGTCTGAATATTTTGCAGCCATGACTTAGACTGGAGGTGAGCGATTTATAATGAAGCAGTGTCACCAGCTGGCATGTGAAAAGCATTTCCTCTCTGTCAATGAGCAGGAAAGAAACTGAAGGATATTATAGGAAACCAAATTTCATTTGCCTTTATTCATAAAACGTTTCTCCAGATCAGCAGCTCAGCAGCTTCAGGACGGTTTTTGGGATTAGAGCTCAGAGTGTGTCCCCTGAGCCAGCAGCAAGTGCCTTAAGCCCTGTTTGCAGTGTGGCATGGATCAACACCCGAGTTAAGACTCATCCTGGTGTCAGAAAGCATGTCAAGACAGCACATGTGTATGAATATCGGCAGTGGAGGCATGCCCGTATTTTCTTAAGCTGATGCTATGGAGGAGATAAGAAAATTCAGATCCCGTGTTTGCGGGCTTCGTGCGGCCATGCAGAAGAAGAGAAACAGCTTTCCTCCGCCTCTGAATCTGATTTGCCCATTATCTCCCAGCTCCTGCTCTCCAGCCTGGGGAGTAATTGGGAATACGGATCTTTTTATAATTCTCCTCCATAAGTGCATGAGTCAGAGCTGCTGCCTTCATTTGCAGGTAATCACAGTAGTGAATGCAGCCACACTAGCTCCGTGCCTTTTAACATCCTTAGAGGGGGTCTTCAGAGTTTTAATGCTCTGGATCTGGATCAGCTCTCTCAGCTCATTATTTATGGCCATTTCTCCCAACCTGAAATGGGTCCCCCAAGCTCTCTGCTAAGTGGGATGAGAGATTATCTAATTCCAAAGGAGTTTCTCGAAGTGTCACTGTCCTCTGCTCAAAACAGCATCATCCAGAACATTTAGCTGCATGACTTTCAAGTGACTTAATGTCATAACCACCCCTTCCTTGCCTCTGCACCTACCAGAGAGTCCTGGGGCCTGGACAAGTCACCCCACTCTGATGCAGGAAGACACTGTGCAAAATGTATCCCCTCTGTCTGGGAATGGGGAGGGGGAAGGTAACGTGTTGCATTGCTGAACAAGTGATAAATTATTATACTGGTTCCTCTTTTGGCTTTACTAGGCAGTAGGTAGTTGTGCTTCATCCATCCCTCGATTTTCATTACTCCTGTGGTTACCACCATCAGACCATCCGAGTGCTTCACATTTCAAGGACATTATCATCACCTATCTGTGCTAGGGCAATGATGCCTCTTCCCCGTTCTAATAGGAAATTGAGTTACTGAGAAGACAAGGTTTGATAGAGGTCACAAGGAACTGAAGGAAACTGTTACCAGTCAACACTGTATTACACAGGGCATCCTTTCTCCCACCAGGGTGTAGGTAACCCATGGAGGGACAGCACTACAACTGATATCTCCCACAAAGTACCACGCACTGAACACAACTTGCAATCTGACTCATACCAATCCTTAGGATCATTTATGGGTGATTTGCCATTTGGTGTCAGTCATGTTCCTGGTGTTACTCTTTTCCAGCTTGGAAACTCCTGGTTAGAGGGGTACAGTCATTCAGGATCAAGCTGTGTCCCTCACTCAGGAGTTGCAGCATCTCCTGATCCCATCAGTGAGCCTGCCCTTGTCTCTAAAGATCCTGGCATGTGCACTGTGGCTTGGTAATATGGGATGGACTTAGAAAGCAGCACTCCTCACAATTCCAACCACCTTCCAGAGCTTTCAGCTTCACTAACTTAGGAGAACCAGCAGTGTCTGAGATGCAGTGGGTGGATGTAGCCCAGTTCTCTGCATCAGCCATGTGCAAGGCAGCACAAAAAAACCCAAATGGATAACAGTTTAACCCCAGATAACAGTTTAACTCCCACTTAATTCAGTTAAAGAATTCAACAGGAGGTATCTGTTGAGTTCTACCAGGAAAAATCCAAAAGCAGCAGGCACAGGAGCTTGTTGATTTAGGGAAGGTGACAGGGATTAAACAGCTGTCCAGCCAAGCTGGTAAGTGTGCAGCAAAGTGCAGGGCCCTCTCTGAGCCTTGCTAAACAAGGGCACTCTATGCACAGAGAGCTGCAGAACTTCCAGTTCTTCCAGAAGTCAAGGTCTTGAGTTTCTGTTCCCTGCCAGATACCTGTGGTCATCAGCTCCAGGGCACTGGCAGCCAGGACAAGATGACCAGAGCTGTCTCTTCCCTCCTCAAATCACAGAGTTATGCAAATTGCTCGCTGGCTTAACAAACTGCTTTAAATTAAACACAGGCCTCTTCTTTACCCAAAGGCTGCAATGTCATCCATGCTACCACTAAAACCAAGAGTGTATGTTAAATTCCTGCCCTCTTTATCCATGGCCTGAAAGGAAATCATGGCCAACAAGGAGAGCATCTCACTAATCCAGCTTGTACCCCAGGCCCACACAGACCCCAGCATTTATGTTTAGCACACAGAGTTTCATGCATTCCCATGCTGTTTTGCTGATGAACCTTAAACTTCTCTGAAAGAAATTCCTCCTGCCATCACTGGCAGACACCCTGGGTTTATGTCCTCATTGGTACCTGTAAAGCCTAAGCATGAGTGCTGTGTTAGGACCACTTCTTGAATTCCCATAATATCCCTGCTATCTTTCCCACACAGGCGCTGTTTAAGGAAACTGTCCTAATATCCCTGTGGAGTTCTGGTTGAGTATCAAAAGCTCTGACTATTTTCATGCCTTGAAATGTTCTCTATTTCTTTAATTTCTGTTCCTGACTTTCCTGAAGATGGGAAATTTACCCTCTCTCCAGCCAGAACAGCTCAAGATACCTACTGGATCAGGCCTGAAAATGTTTTTAGGAAGATTCACCAGCAGCTGCTGGAACAAACGCCTAACAGCTGGATCAGGGCCCAGAGAAAAGACATTCTCCATATAATCCCTCTCTACACCTGATTATAGCTCAGCAGGCTTCTCTGCTGAGACACTAATGTGATCCTTGGCCTCAAAGAGGGGCATTTCATTAGCCTGAAGTGGCTTGGTTAGCGAATTAAGCACTGGACTGGGAACAAGATTCCTGCTTTTCAGCCCAGAGGCTGTGTGCAGCTTTGGTCCCATCCTTTAAAGCCGTTGAGTCAGTTTTTCACGAGTTTCTATAAAGGGGCTGCTCTTGGCCATGTCTGTGCTGCCAGCAGCACAGCAAAGCAGATTTATCCCAGGTAGCTTTAAGTGCGTTAGCACAAGTGCTGGAAGGAGCCCAGCCCTACGTGTCTGCTGCTCTGTGCTGCCCATTCAGCCCACTCCTTGCTGTTCTGTGCTGCCCACACAGCCCCCTCCTGTGCAGCAATGAGCCAGATGCTGGCTCATCCCCATGAGCTGGGGTGGGGGTGAGTAGGAGGCTCATAGTGCACCAGGGTGTCACTGGCAGAGATGTCCCAGCACACCACTCAGCCCATGGATTCATGTTACTCCTGGTTAGGTTTTTGCCCTGCTTTGTGCTCTGCAGCCAGATAAGGGCCACCTTGATTTAATGTGTGAGTGCAGTAAGAGAGACATGCCCAAACTCTGTTGCCTGCTGCATCTCCAGTCCCTCAGACAATTTATACACCTGGCCAGGCAGGTGCTTTTCCAGCCAATGCAGAGAGGGGAAATTCATCTCTCATAAAATCTTAAAATCTTTTTTTTTCTCACTCATGCTCACTCTCTGCTGGCGTTTTTTGGTCCCACTGTGTGCTGTTACTTATGCAGAGGTCTCTGACATGTGAAATGAAATACAGAGGCAGCCAGAGGCCCTGCAGTTCAGATCTGTGAGTCTCCAACTGTAGCAGGTTGGCAGCTCCTCAGAAGACAGCGCTAGCACTTACCCCAGGACAGAAAATTATGTCTGAGTATGTTTGAGATCAGTCTGCTCTGTGTCAAGCGTCTCATTGAGGCCTCAGCTCATATTAACCAATTCCTTCATTCCCCGGCAGCTCATGTTCATGCCTAGAAAGGAAACCTCTTTCTCCATCTTCACATCCTGAAGTTTCCTCAGCGGGAGCATGCTGCAGGACAGACAGAGGCTCTGTGGGGAGGTCAGGTTCAGGTATGGGAGACAAATATGTTGTTGTCAGGAGAGCCAGAAGCTGTGATACCAGACCAGTCCCTTCTTCTTCAGCCTCATAAATTGCTCATGTCATCTCTCTTCTGCTGTATTGAAAAATGACAATTTATTCTCAATCCACTCAATCTTTCTCAGCTGGTTTCTAATCCTGGGTCTCTGATTTTGATCTTGGGGCAGAAATTTCCTGTCAACTCTCCCCATGCTTGCTGCTTCAAGAGAACTCAAAAGAATTGATTTGTTATTTCACATTGTATTCTTATATTCACTTGATAAGTGCTTTTCAAATGAGTCTCCTGCTCAAGGCTGGGGTTCCAAACAGGGCCTTGAGTAACTCCCTGTCACATAGCAAGGGGGTAGCTTTTCTCCTGTGCTCAAGCTGCCTTGCTGTTCAAGCTACGTAGGCAAGATAAAATTAAGGATCCTTGGTTTGTTTTGAGACTGTCAGAGAGGACAAAAGTGAGAGAGCTTGGCAGGGCCAGCAGCAGGAAGGCAGTGTTCTCAGCATCTGCTTAGATAAATGTCAGGGAGCATGATGGACTCTTACTCTGAATGTTCTTGTGGCCAGGGACTACCAGCCTTTTGCTGGTGCAGAGATCAAGAACCTGGCACAGGTATTAGTGAAGGCAGAGATGCCACCTGAGACCAGTATGGTGGTTTGTGGGGTCTGTGCGGAGGCTCCCTGGGTTGTGGAGAAGCACTGAGCCCAGGCAGTGGGAAGGGAGCATGTGTTGGGCCACGTTGTTTTGAGATCTCCCCTTGCCACCCGTTGCGCTGCCATGGTTTGCTCTGGTGCACGCTCTCTTCTGCATGTGGTGTACCACATGCTGCATGTCCATGGCAAAGGTGCTGGACCACCGGCTTTCTTAAACCAGAGGCATGCCAGCAGCTTGTTCACCCACCTCAGCAGAGAAAGAATTAATGTCACAAACCAACCTCAGCACTAATGGACATGGAAAATTGGCAGGGAAGAGAGCAGCATAATTGCAGTGGCTGAGAGAGGATGGAACAGCTCTGCCCAGAGACACACATCAAAGGAAAATCCCTGCTGACCAGGCTGGCTCTGCCATCAGCCCTGCTTCCCTCTGCCATCTTTTGCCTCCTACCCTGAGCGTGCCACAAGACAGAGAGTGCCTGCCAGCCCTCCACCTCTGCATCCAGACTGGAAGATAAATAGTGTGGCTTTAAATGAGGGCAGAGTGGCAACAAAGAGGCTGACACCACCTAAGTGTCTCACAGGCTGCTGGGGACACGTGCTGTCCTTCCTCACACCCCAGCCTCCTCCTCACAAGCTAAGCAGTGTTGAGTAGAGGAGCCTGTTCGGGGACAACAGGGGCAGTGGCCTTTCCAGGGCTGGCATGCGTCAGGGGACAAAGATGAGAGCCACACACACAGGGCAAATGGAAAAATCCAAACAGCTCACCTTGCTAATGGCTAACAGAAGGTTATTCTTAGCCACCCTCCCCCTGTACCAAGGAGGAGTGCTGTAAACACTGTCCCAGAACCTTCCCTGCCTCCTGGTACTGCTTCCCAAATAATCCATATCCTGAGTTTCAGGCAATAGCCTAGTAATGGGCAGAAATAGAATCATAGAATGATTTGAGTTGGAGGAGACCTTTAACAGTCATCTAGTCCAATGTCCCCCCCTCAATGAACAAGGACATCTTCAACTAGAACAGGTTGCCCAGAGCCCTGTCCTTGAATGTTTCCAGGGATAGGGCATCTACCATTTCTCACCCTTTCCTCACAGCAGAAGGGTTCCATCCCTCTGATCTTTTTTGCGGCCTCCTCTGGCCCTGCTCCAACAGGTCCATGTCTCTCCTGTGCTGAGGTATCCAGAGCTGGACCCAGCACTGCAGGTGGGGTCTTGCCAGAGAAGAGTAGAAGGGTAGAATCCCCTCTTTTGACCTGTTGGCCTTCTGGGCTGTGAGTGCACATTGCTAGGTCATGTCCAGCTTTTCATCCTACTTAATCTAATTCCCAGTGCCCAGATGTTCCTTGGCCAGAAGATACTAGATACATGTCATGCTCCTCAGGTCCATTCTCAGACCCAGCAGCACCAGTGCATAGCTCTTCCACCTCTCGCAGACAGGGTTCACCAGGCAGATCCTCCCTGCCTAAGCCCGAGTATCTTTCCAGTCCCTACACTAACCGCCAGGCAATGCTCCTCCCTGATGTCTAATAGCAACCACCACAAATATGTTTCACTCATCTCCTAAGCACAGTAGGTAATAAATGGCCACAGTATATTTGTGCCTTCTGTAGAGCTGCTGTTCAGTTCTGCTGTTGCCCTCGGATAACCTGAGAAAGAGTGGCTCTTGTAAGACACACAAGACATTGCTGGTCACAGAATGATGTAAGCTTTAAAAATGAAGCAAGCAGCAACAATAAGGAAGACAAAACAGCTGGCCATAAGCACTTCATTTTCATAGGGAAGAGCAGGATTTGCAAGCAGGAGAGTCTAAATGCTGCTTCCCCTGCCTGGGAAAAAGGGAACTGAGTCACTGTAGGGTCAGTTGTAGGCAGCTAAACATGTGTAAAGCAGAGATTTTTAACACTTCACTTCTCTATTTTTGAAGCAGGAATAATGGTACTTCTGTGCATCACAAATGACACCTCAGCACGGGTTGAGAGCTCAGACAGCTCCACAAAAAGTGCCCTGCCATTAAGGTAGAAACATGGGTGTCATGCACATGTCAGTCCTCTACTCCCTGTATCAGTTCATCTCAAACTAGAGTAAAGCAGAAACTCAAGGTCTTCATTTTCAGGGACCTCACTGAATCCCAAAATCCAAACAACAGCAAAAAAAAAATCTTCATAATAAGCTCATGCCTCATTCACACAACTCTATTTTAAGAGGGAAACACACGCACAGATACACCAGGGAACTCCAGGAAGTGCAGAGTCCCTAGTGATGTGTTTCATGGGAACACCTGGAGAGAAAGAGGTCAGTGGTGGGCTTGTCACTAGAATGTGGACAAGGTTGAGCAACTTGAATCTGTCTTGGGAGTTTTTGTATTAAAAGAACCACTTTTCTCTGTGCCGTGGGATCAGTAGATGGAAGAAGCAGGCAAGAGTTCTTATTGTATGCTGGAGAGATCTTCAAGAGAGAAGAACCATCTGCTTTTACCCACTGACACAGGGGTGAAATTGGGTGGATTAAGCTGAAGGACACATGAAGTTTTTTGATACCAAGGAGTAAGTCAGGCTTTTGGTCCTTAGTCTCCTCCCTCCATAGGAGGGGTGCCTTACCCGTATACTCCACACCTGGCCACCCAGGTTGTCAGGCAGCAGCACTCATGGGGCCTGGGGGAGGGAAGCAGGGATCATCACAGCCCACGGTACCTTAGTTTAATCCCAGATCCTGATGCACATGCTTCCCCCCTGAACAGTTTCTTTCTTGCATCTTGAACACTCCACATTGTCCTTCCCCACAATTTTGCAGGCAAGGTCCTTCTCCTGGTTGCTAGTGTTAACACAGGTTTCCCTTGTTCTGTCCCTTGAAATTTCCAGTAAAGCACCTTTAATACAATCTCTCTGTGGCTGCTCTAATTATGTGTGAAATATTTTTTCCCCCCATAAACCAAAGAAAACAAATCAACACAGTAAGATCCTTTCTCTCAGGCTGTTTGGCAGGTCTCACAGTCTTCAAAAAAGTTACCCAAGGTCTACACAGTCTCTGCTGTCTTTTCACAACAGCTACTTTTGGGTTCCTGTAAAAGGACCCAACAAAAGAAAGGGTAAAACAAATCACAAAGCCTTGAAAGGTTATTTTCCCACCTGAACAATCCCAAACAAAAGGACAGGATATCTACTGAATAGCAGAATGCGTGTGCTTGTGCCAGGACTGCTTCTGAAGGAAGAAGGGATACAAGGTAGGGTGGCACCAATCAGGGAACCTTTAAAGGCAGGGGTGGGTCAGTCAGTCCTTTATTCCCACAAATGTATTCACAGTATCCAAGAAGATAAAGGGTATTTATTTTGTTTTACTATGTACGGGACTATTTCATCTCCTCCCCACACCAACGCATCTCAACACCTTGCTGCTCCATACCTGGGAAGCATCCATGTGTGCACACAGCCCTGACAATGCATCCCAGTCATAACCTCTGGACTCTACTCCCTTCCTGGTGCTCCTCCACCTGCAGCCCAAGGCTCTGCTTGCACCTCCATCCTGCCCCACAGCAGGCCTGCTCCAGCCCAGCTCTCCTCAGGGCCACATCACCAGTGCTCCACAGTCCCCACAGCTCTCACTACCTCATGCAGGGATTTCCTTGCTCTCGTTAATTCTGCTCTGGTTTATTGCTTCCCTCTTTGCCACCCTTGGCTGCTGCTCTGTTCCAGTTTCTCTCACAGCAGCTCTAGCTACTTCTTTTTTTTGCCATCTGGGCCATGTAACTGTCTTTTTCTAATGGTGCTCGGGAAAAGAGGGTCCAGAAAGTGAGACCTTCAAAACAAAGTATGGCTGTCACTCCTTCCACACAGGGAAGTATCTTATATATTTTTTCCAAAACCAATACCAAGAATTTAACACTTAAGGGAAAATTATGCCCATATTTAGGACTTATTTGAAACACTGCAAAGAAGAACAAAAGAAGGGAGGTCAAGCTCATATGCTATGGGAGCAGCTAGTCTTGAGCTTGTAACTACGCCAGGCCTGTTACTCACTCATCTGAGGGGTCCTGGAATTATATTTGGCTCAGACTCCCAGCCCATTCTTTCTGAGGCGGCCAGTCACCTCCTGGGGACAGTGACGTTATTTTTGCAGCCTGCCATCAGCATCATTGTGTCAAGGCTCAGCTTCTTGCCTGTTCTCACCCTTTTCAGGGCTGTGAGATTCACGTCACTGTGAAATCACCCTTCCAAGGAAGTGGCGTCTTGACACAGTGACCACGCAGGAGCAGCACTGACCACGCAGGAGCAGCATTAGTCCTTTGCAGATGTCAAGGCTCTTCCCCCATGCCCTTGGGCATTTCTGCCACCGTATCAACACCAATTCATTCATGCATTTTACTGAACCAGAAACACCACAGCATCAAAGCAACACTTGCTGTATGCCTCTCTGAAGAACAGGATAAGTCTCACCCCAACTTCAAAGAGGCAGATTAGGGTTGTGAGTAGAGCCATCCCGCCTTCACCTGCCCCAACCTCACAGGGCAGGTCTGGTCAGGGGCTCCTGCAGCAGATCCAGCCCCGGGTGTCCCAGGCTGAGCCCCAAG
>JANHFX010026877.1:19374-60596 GCA_027560015.1 Chloroceryle amazona | reverse complement strand
GGCTGAGCCCCAAGCAGCTGCCCCAGCCCTGCAAACAGAGGCTTGTTTCTGGTAATGCTGCAGCTGGCAGGGCCCTTCCTACTTCACAAATATTGACACTGAGATCTCTGCATTTCAGCTGAGGAAAAACATTTTCAGGGAGCCCTTGATCTGCAGAGCTTCTCTGTTGAACAGGGGGGATATGGATTTTAGTTCTTTGCTTTCCTCTCCACTGTAGCAACTCCTCAGGTGAACCAGTCCAGCCCTTACTCAGCTTCAGGCACCAGGAACCTCTGGAGACCCCACAGAAATGTTTCCTGGAGGTGCAGCCACCATTTTGCAGTCCAGTGAGGGATGTTTCACAAAAAAAACACAGATGCCAGGAATCAGAAATTGTCAGAGACCTGTTAAGACCTCTGAGCACGGTCCCAGATGAGTTTTTAAGAAAGCAACAGCAATCGGTAAAGTAGAAGCATACAGACTGCTGGGAAGGTGTCCTGAGGACTTCTACCCTGCATCCTTATTTGATCTGGTACTTGGCAGAGTGTGGATCTAATCCCAGCACAGATGCAAAAACCTAGGGTAGTTCGAGACGTTCTTTCCTAACACAAGCACAAGCCAAGGCAAGTTTTTCTTACCAGTCACACCACATATTCCTCAACCCAGGCTCTAACACCTACCATCCACCTCATCAGCCTAGAAACTCAGCTAAGGGCACAGAGGGACATCAATATGAGGTGAAGGGCTCATCTGCAAGGAGCTAAGGAGAAGGAGGAGGTTGTCTGGAGGTGTGTTTGGTTATAGAGAACCATACAAATATCTCTAAGTTTGGATGCTCCTCAGAGAGCCACCCCAGTGCTAGAAGGCTGGGAGGGTCACAACTTGCTCTCCAACCATGACTTTTTTAATGGAAGGCTTGAGTACTTGGAGCTAAAAGGTGATGCAGGTTGCTTCCACTGGCAGAAAAAGACAAGATGTTCTATTAGGAGTAACCCTGAGGATATTTCTGGGCATTCTGAATTAAGAATCCAGCTCCACCTACCCACTCTACAATCCAGACAGAGAAATGTCCTCTCTTCTGCAGCAAACAAAAAGATACATTTGCTGAAGACTGAAAAAACAAGGAGTGAAATACTGACACCAGAGGATGAGGTTTTGTAGGTAAATAAACCAAGAAAGAGAAAAACTAATAATAAATGTAAGAGAAGTAGAAGAAAAAAAGCTGCCAACTCACTGACAGCCCTGGGGTTGGATAATTTATCAAGATCTCCATGTGCCATGTCTGGAGAAGCCCTCTACACTCTTCTCCTGTAAAAGTCTGCTAGTGAGCTCTGACCACTCGAGTGGGAAAAGGGCTGGTGGCAGATAGCAACGTCTAGCAGTGACCTTAATTCCACATCTGTTATATATATATATTAGTGCTGAATTGTGGAGCTTTCAGTGGAATTTTGGTTTTGAGATTGACTTTTTTACACTTTCTTGTTTACCAGCATGAAGCCCGTTTCACTTGCAAATTAGGAACTGAGGTTTAAATGGGAAAGGGAAAATGAATACCCTGGGGCAGGACTGAGAGGGTTAAAAGGTTCCAGAGGATTCTTGTGTTAATGGAATGACAAAAAAGGCTGACCTGTGAAAGTCCTCTCACTGAAGGACTGAAAACCCATTTAACTCCAGTAAGAAAAGCCCACTTGCCTGCTGTGACAGTTCTTGGACTTCTTGTTTAAAAAATGACCTCTGGGCTGTTACACGCCAATGAAGCCAAGTCTGTCTGAGATCCCCCTATTTATCAGCTGAAGCTGCTCAGCCTGGAGGATTCCTGGAAAGCAGACAGCTCTTTGAAACCAAGTGCCTTGGCCTAGTCCTCTGCAGGGACTTTCAAGCTGAGCTGACGGCATAATGGCTGTGACCTTCTGCAAGGGAGATACATAAGATGTTCCTTCTACGTCCTAGGAGAAAGCCTTTCCCTCTCCAGAAATAACTGACACTGAGTGAGGAGCACCTCATTCACCTGTCAGCACTGAGACGCACAGGCTCATTCCTCCTGTTTCCCAGCAAGCCTGGCCAGAGGACAAGCTGTATCCAGAGCTGCCAAGCAGCCCCTTGCACAGTGGTAGCCTATCACTATTCCTGTTGAGCTTCCTTTTCACTGCCAACAAATCAACTAAAATATTTCTGTGGAGGAGCTTTTGTATGCTCATGTCAAAACCCTCTCCAGTGACCTCTCCCACCTCCAAAGCAGCCAAAGAGCCTGACACAGCCCACCAAGGACACAGAAACATTTTGAAGGTAGCAAATGGAGCTACACCTACTGCCAGACCCTATTTGCTGCCTGTTCTTTGCACTCCTGCATCCCTTCCCCACCTCTTCCTCACAAAGCCAAGTGAACACCTTTAATTGGAAAACACCTTTAATTGGAACAAAACAAATTCCACAAAAGCCTTGTCCAACACAAAAAGCAAATACAGTGAAAGGAGACACTCTCTGCAGAATTTCCCCTGAGCAGCCAGTTTCACTGAGCTCAGGGAGGCCTCTGGGATTCCCCGCTGCCACACTGGTGCATGGGAGAGGCGGCCGACCCCGCTTCAGAGCCCAGCACAGGTCTGAGTGTGAGGACTGTACGTCACCTCTACAGCCAAAGCAAAAGGGTGCAAGACCATAAATATCCAGCCCAGCAAACCTGCCGGCTTGATGTAATCTCTCCACCAGCTTCCAAAATCAACAGTGACCTGTTTATACTGCGCGGGACGAAAGCAGGCATTCTGGGAGAAAAGCAAACAGAGGAGATGTCCTATGCCCATACAAAAGGTGCTGTATTCCCGTGTTGCTCCGTCCCAGGCTTGAAGGAACATAAAATTAGCACTGTTTTCATTCATTCATTGTATAAATATTCTGCATGGTGCCCACCCCCACATTTCCTTGCTGAACCTGCAAGTCTCCATCCGGGAGGCTGGGAGGGGGGCAAAGTTATGTTCAGTCCAAGCAGCTGATTAACAAGGTGAGGTGAGGGCATGTATGTGTGCAAAAGGGAAAAAAAAGGAGAAAGGGAGAGTGGGGGTTGTGTTCAAAGGCAAGCGGTATGTGAGGGGAGAGTGGACAGGCAGGGAGGTGCCCACGGAATGGCGCTGGCCATGGCTCACACCGTGCCTCCTGGACGGGAGCTATTTCACTATCACCCAGGGATGGCCAGGAAGGACAGACACATAACGCACAGTCTGAACATGGAGCTGCATGGAAAGAGGGACATCAGGTCTCTTGTGCAGTGAGGGCACCATGGATGGAGCTTGAGGGCTGTGCAGTCCCATCTTGGCCAATTAAGAGCCCCATGAAACCCTGCCACCCTACACTGCAGCCTCATCAGTACACACTCTCCTCACCAAGGTGTCAGCCCTTTCCCACACCAAATACAAGAGGAAGTTTCCCTGGGGTGCCCTCCACCAGCACAGAGGGACATACAGCCCCAGGGCACCAACCATCCCCCTTCGGGTGCCAGGCCTCGGCCCAAATGGCAGTGTAAGCTCTAACACCGAGCATGGTTAAGCTAGCAGAGCCCATTCCCCTCAGACCCTCCGCTCACATCCCACCTGTGGCCATCCAAGGATGGAGATGAGACGATGGGCATCCAAAATGATCACAAAAGGTCTCATCTAGTCAAGCCTGTGCTGCCCAATATCGAATCTATGACTGGAGGAGTTCACCCCCACTCCCACCATACAGCCCTGTTGAGCAATTGGAAAGACACTGAGAGAACAGGAGAAGGAAAAAGAAAACATATTTTTTTTTAAATCCATTGCCAAACAAACACTGGTCTGTGTGTACCATCGCACCCGCCAGCCTGGGCTTCTATTTTTATCAGGTGATGAACAAGCCACAATATCGGGGTGGGGGTGAGCCCCACTGTTTACCTCTGCCGAGGTGGGAATGGCCGCTGCGAGCAAAAGGGAGCTCATTCAGCGGGAGCCGGCGCGTCCTAGGCGCTGCAGGTTGAATAGCAACATTGTCCGGGATGGGAGGTTCAGGAAGGGCACCATTTCCAATCTGGGATGCAAAGAGGGCTAGAAGTTGTGTGTGTGTTTGGGGCTTGCTTTTTAAATCTGGGGTGAGTTTTCCACCTGCACCAAGGCTGATGTTCTCTCTGGAATAAAGGAGCATAGATGCTGTGTTGGGGCGGGGAAGGGGAGCAGGCCTGTCCTTTTTACCCCTAGATGTTGACTCATTTTTTTTCAATCCTCTCCCTTGCTCTCAGGATAACATGTCAGTGGGTAAAGCCTTTCTTGGGAGGTTTTAGACCCCTTCTAATTTTTAGCTGGAGAGGTTTCAGCACTGTCTCTTCCCATCCCTCCAGTGAGACCCCAAAGTAAGGCCATACAATTGCCCTTCACGCCAGACTGAGTGACATGGGCCTGAGGACATAGGCACTTCTACATCACACTATGCTTTCCTCATCCTGGTATCTTGTCTTGAAGAAGTGCAGGACCCAAATGGGAGGGTCAAAGCTGACATTGAGGCACTCTGACAGCAGCACTTGGGCAACAGCTAACCAGGCTTTGCCTGTGAACTACTGGAGTCAATCCTTGCTTATGCAGCTTCAGCATCAGCTTTGGAGCGTTTCCTTCCGGTACAGGAGTTTCACCACCAGCTAGAAGACAGGTTGCAGACTTAAATAACACACCACCCCACTCAGCTGCCCTTGCACAGCATAGCTGTGACCCCACACCCCCTTCTCATGTCTCTGTTTTTTTTTTTAAATGCCTAATTAGCTTTTAATAGGACACGATAATTCTAGAAAAGGTAAGTGTTCCAGGGACATAAAACCTTCCTTTTTACCCCGAGAGTAAGACAAGGGTTTGAGCTGTGAGATGGCTACACTGGTAGATGCTGGAAAGAGGCGGTAGTTAGGAACAGCAAGTGACTTGGTTTGCACAATTTTTAAAGGCAGTCTGAGTTTTTTGTTCTTTATTCTACTATTTGTTCTATTTATTTTTTTCTTTTCCCTCTCTCTCATATGGAAAGCTACAGCTTTCATTGCTTTTGGAAAACTGCAAGCAACTATCACCTTAACTGATACAAACTTTTTCTGTCTAGTACTTACTTTTTTGCCCATTCTCATTCAGTGACTGCTTCCACCATAAGAATTCTGGATATTCAATAGTTTTTATGGCAAAGCTATTATCCATATTATACAGGGTTTGTTCTCTGTTTAAATATTTGCACTCTCTGAAGGCGGAGCTCACTGGGAATAGACACAAGCCTCCTTTGAACTTTTTAACGACACGTAAAAATCTTACCTAGCTGTAAGCGCTTTCTGAACGAGTTACCTGTATTTCAGAGCTCTGAATTGTTGCTTCTCTACTTTAAACAAAAAACAAAAGCCATCTAAGTGACTTTTTTTGACCTGGCCTCTCCTCAGCTTAAAAAACAAACACACACAAGAGCAGTTTATGAATCACAATTTCTCTGAACATATTTAGCTGTTTTTCCATTCGTTACTGATGCAGACAAAAAACTGGGACAGCCAGCAGGTACAGAGTAGTTTCTACTCCTTTCCTGAAGTTGCCAAGAAACCAGTTTGTGTGGAGCATCACATTTTCCTAGCTGGTCAGCTCTGAAGTGGAATTTTCTCTGTTCCCTGGCTTGAGCTCACCAAAGGTTTAGATGGGGTTTTCTTCGCCAAACCACAGTAGCAGCAGAGGGTACACAGGGCTCAGTTATTCCACAGCAAAATGACTAAACATATACATTTCCCAAAAGTTCTTTATGTTATGGGGGGAAAGGGCTGTGGTCAGACTTGAGAAGTTTCAAAGTCTCTCACGTACATGAATCTGAACAAAATCAGTCAGGTCATATTTTATAGCTCCTGTCTACATGCTTTGTATCCCCAGATGGAAATACCAAGTCCTGCCTAGAGCATGAGCTGCCATGCCCCATCTGAAGCATGCTTTGCCTGTCTCCTCTCATTGTTACAGCTGCCCAGTGAAGACACAGCCCAAGCAGAGAGGAGGGAAGGCAGGTGATGCTCCAGCACAGCCTGTGCCACTCTGTCCATCCCAGATCACCCAGCAGCTAGAGCTGGTGGCAGCCATGGGATGGATCCTATGCCCTCCAGTTGACCTCAGCAGGTGGGGAAATATCTGTTATGGCCAGGCAGCACTCTTACACACGGAAAGATGTATGAGGTAGGGGAGATAAAGTCCAAGAGTTTCAGATGGGGCTGTAAATGTACAGTCTGTTCTAATGGTTGAGAAGAGTTCCATCACTGCCCTTTTCACTATCTAAGGACACCTAGAAAGTTTTTGAGTTAATACCTAGTGCTTCACTGCTGAAAAAAAACAGGGAGATTCACAAACAAGATCTGGTCTTAAATCAATAAGACCAAATAAGGTACTCATGAGAAGAAGCAAGTTGCCATGCCCTGGGATCAAGGAGCATCACCTGTCAGGACAATGGATATACAGCTCTCACAGGAGAGCATGAACACTGGGAAACGATTATGAGCCTCAGCTTTAAAAGTGAGGCAGTCAAAGAGGCAAGCGATCAAAATAATTCATGAAGAGAGAAGAAATTCTTATATCATAAACCAGAAAGCAAAGGAGGGTGTTGGGAAAACAGAAGGAAATTGGTTCTTTGACATTATATTTTCCTGATGGCTTCAAGAGACTGTATCAAACTAATAGGTCAAAGATATTAAAGATGGCATTAGAAAGCTAGAGGGAGAGAGGTAGAGGACAGGCTTGTGGCTTGGTTGCAAGGAGGGCACAGATGGACCTCACTGCACCCGGTTTCAAATTTTACTTTTAATGTAGGCAAGTGATGCTATCTTCTATGTTAGGGGATATAGTTTTCTTCTCCTTAAATCCAGAGGGTTTCCCACCTTTTAAAAATTCATTAAGAACTAAAGGCTTTAAAAACTTTTCCCTCTTTCCCACAGGAACAGAAATGCAGAAAGTAGGCAGGCTGTCAAGACTTGACAAAATTTGACCTACAACAGCATTCACCTCTAGGTCTCCTGCACTTCTCTCTCGTAACCCACGTCACAGCCTGCACAAAGATTTTCCCTTCGGCTTGAGATACTGACTCTTCTGTGGTGGAGGGACCTTCACCAAGAAGCTGTGAGGAGTAGTTATTACCCAAGCAACATCATACAGTTGCATTTCTGCACTCAGGATGACCCCATCTTTAAGATCTTTCTTTCAGAGATCTCTCCTGAGATCATTTGGAGATCTCTTAACAGCTGAGATGGGAGGCAGAAAGGCTGAATCACAGTGTGAACAGTCTCAGCCTGAGCTGAGGCTTTTTTGCAAGCCTGAGGAACTTCAGACCAAAGATCACTGTCCATCCGAAGTTTTCACCAGTTAGGTGCATGGGTTTTCAACCAGAAGAGGTTTTCTCAAATGTGAAAATATCAGCAGTTTCCAACCTCCTCCCAGCTGCCATCTGTCCCCTTCACAAGCCAAGATGTGGGCCTGCAGCAGCAGACCCATTCCCTCTTCCTCAAGCACAGCTTTTTCTCCCTCCCCAAAGACACCAGCAGTCCCCATGAAAAAAAAAAAATAAAATAAACATATATATATATGCATTGCAGTCTATTCAGCACTTTCTCACAGCACCAGAACTGCTAAAGATTCAGTTATAAGATCCATCTCACAGTTTTGGGTTGGTCACTTCAGTCTCCATCATTCCTGAGTGCTCACAGGCTCTGTAATTTTTTTTTCCCCAGTTCAGCCCTAAAAAGCTTTTAGACAAATTCTCTCCTAACACTCTCCTTCCTCTGTCTTTATATCAGTTACTGATGCTCCAGGTGTTTTCTATTTCCTAATGCTGAGCAACCCTTCCCTCCCTCCATGCCATGCTCCACTGCCATCACCTGCCTCCTCTTCTGCAGCAGCCAGTGAAGCCATGCAGGAGGGTTTCCCAAACTTTAGTGTTTACTGCTCTCTCTGGGCTTCGCAGTAAACCAGATCACTTCTACTCAGACTGCAGTGATATTGACTGCATTGCAGGCACACATACTTTGCTCAGGTTCTTTAATTAGCTTCATCTTATTTTAGTTTGCATAAACCACGTTCTCATTTTATTACATGAACTATTTCTTCTCTCTCAACCACTTGTGGTGCTCCAGCCAATTTGCTTCCAAACCAGAGGGCTAAATTTAATCCCTCACTCTCCATTCAGTTTTCTCCCTTTACAGTTTTTTTTTTTTTTGGTAATGCTTTTTTCCCCCCTTTCTTTTCTTTTCTGGGTTGGGTGGTTGTTGTTTGGTTTTGTTGGGTTTTTTTTTTTTTCTTCTTTCCAAGAGGCTGGGCTTCCTTTTCTGTCTTTAAGCCCTCCTATTTCCCCCTGCCCCCTGGATGCCTGCCTACCTTTACTCTAAAATCCAGAGGAGGATCCAATACACTTAGTTTGCCAGCTCTTCAAGAGGTATCTAAGGAGGCTGACAGGAGTTTGATGGTCTCTCTTGCAGCCAGTGGCAGCTAATGTGGTCTGAAACCCTCTCTCTCTTTTTTGCCATTCACACACAGTACTTACTCTTCAAGCCTGCTGCTGCTGCCACTGCCTGAAAGGACCAGAAATACTACACAGGGAATTTTGATTTCTTCTGGGGAACAGAGGAATAAAAAAAAAAAAAAAAGGCAGTAAAAACTCATCTGGAGATTGTGAAGAAGACCTACAGTAATAGCAAGAAGTGGCAAGCTCTTTCCTTCTTGAACGCCGAAAAACACCTCATTTATCTGCCAGGTGTATGGGACTTAGATTCTGGAAGCACTGCACTGAACTGTTAAAGGTAATGTACTGCACTTTCCTCCCTTCTCTCTCGGTATCTTTTCATTAACTTTCCTGCTTCTTTTCTCAGTGCTCTAAAGACCCAGGCTCTCAATCAGTGGATTGGTTGTTTCCCTGGTGAGCAACCAGCAGAGAGATGTGAGAAAAGTTGTAAGCTGATTGAGCTTGAGCTTTTCTGCAGTTTCCCTTCTGCAAGCAGCACTGCTGGGAAAGGGGAGCCTGTGCCTTGTACTACCTCTCGGTGCAATGGTCCTCACCAACGACCCACCCGTTATGGGGAGCAAACCTACAGCCAGAGGCAACACCTATATGTCAAGTTTGTCATTTGGCTTGGGGAAGGGAGGGAAAGCAAGCCACCAGCTTAAGAGATCCTGTAGCCAAAAACATGAGGTGGGAGAGCAGAGACAGGGTTATCACTGTTCTCCCTCCCCAAAAGACCCTCTGAGCCATCCGTGGTTTTTTGTAATGGATTTTGGCTACCTCTCGAACCCTGGATGATGTGTCTGATCCTTCTTCTGAGCACTGGGGAAGGAGGCTGCTGTCATACTGGTTTGTTGCAAGTGTCCTAAATGGCTGTAGAATTTCTCATGATTATTGCTTTCATTGGTGTCATTACTTTGCTACAGGCAAGGCAAAGGGTGATCTCTGAGCTGGAGGGGTGTTAAGCTCTGTAGGTGCTGGCAAGTTCAGAAAGAGAATGAAAAGAGCCTGGATGCTGGAGGGTTTGACAGCGTGCTCCCCTTGCATGAGGATGGCAGGGACCAGCAGTTGGCAGAGTCTCCTGGGCTATTTCCAGTTAGCTGCTCCAGGCGTTACTAAGTACCTGCCCTCTTTATGAATCTCTTTGCAGATGAAGCATATTTTTAGTAAGAGTTTGCTGGGAGCTGAGCTCTTCTGCAGAAGTGAACAAAGCAAAAGAAAGGTTTTATTTTTCAGAATCCCTATCAGAAATTTCTTCCTTTTGTTCATTTACTACTTTCTAAGACTTGTCATTTAAACCTTGTGCCAAGTAACGCTCTGCACATAGCAGAAAGCATGCTTTTTAAACTTTCCCTTTTGAGTTTAGCCAAAAAACTTCATTTTGAAAAACTTTCCTTGCGTTCTAAAATAACTTTGCCAGATGTGGAAAGGGGGGAACATCCCACAACAAAATAGTTGGGAGAGAGGAATTTTTTAACATTCTTCACTCTTTTGGTTTTCCATCTATAAGCTTCCAATAAAGCATGTTGTCTGGGTGGAGGGGCCGGTGGTTTCAGGACTGAGTTTGATGGGTTTTCAGATCCTGCAAAGGATGGCAAACCCAAGTGCTTTTGGAAGCTGAGCTATTTGGTTCTTTGCTTTGGATGTTTGATGTTATATTTTTCTGCTGGCTTCAAGAGACTGTAGCCACTTGATAGGTCAAAGGGATGTTGCTTTTTTCTGAGATGGTTCAAGTTGCTGTCAGAGTGCAAAAAGGGGAGACATTGCCTCCCACCATTGCTGGATGGGGCAGAGGGTAAGGACTGGAGATGTACCCATGCTGGCTGAGTGCTCTCAGAATCCTAAATGGTCTTTAGAGGAAACCTCCATCTGTTCCACTTGAACAGCTGTTTAATGTTTCCTATAATCACCTGCATGTACAGTAAGTGGCAGAGTTTGACAGCAGCACAAGGGCTGGAGGATGGATGGATGGATGGATGGATGGATGGAGAGTGCTAAAGAGATAAGAAACTGAGGGAGTGAAAGAGACAGAGAGGAAAAAAAAAATCCTAATAAAAGGGGATTTTAAATAAAATTCATCAGACTTAGTACTCGCAGAGCAAACAGTAGCTCATCACTGTAAAATGCTACCTAATTAGAGGAGACCATTGATGACTGTAGAGGAGAGGAGGATGGATAATATCACTTAAAAGACAGAAATGAATGAATGAATGTGTAAATGAAAAGAGAGACCAGATTGTTGTGTGGTGCTCTGGTATCACCAAGGGATGCACATAATGATCAGAAACCCTGGGGACTCCAAAATCCACTCCATTGTTGGTCTTTTCTCTCCTCAGTCTGGGACAGATCCTCTGCAAACGTAAGCTGCACAGATCCAGTGACTGCATTGCCATCCCATATTGACTTACACCCAGTGGGAACGTGGGCTGGTGGAGGGCCAGTTGGTACCATTTTAAAAATCAACAGGATCTTTCTTAGCTGCCTGAGACATCTTTTCCACCACCACCCCCCTCCATCTCTTCTCTTCCCCTTCTCCCTTGACAGTGGTGGGACGGCTGCTCTACCACAAGACAACCTTCTCCAAGCTGCTCTCTTCCTCCTCCCTCCTTCTTCTTTCCCCCCCAAACCCGCTGCAGCCTCCACATGTGAAACAAGCCAGGCTGTGTGTGCCACTCTCAGGCAGCTTCCCAGCAGCAGCAACAAAAGCCGTGTTCATAGCGGGTCTGGACCACATACGGAGCCAGCGCGCGACGGCTGCCGAGCAGCCCAGAGCAGCCAGGGCTGTTTAAAGAGTGAGAGAGAGACAGCAAAGAGAGAGAGCTGTTATATATTAAAAAAAAAAAAAAAAAACCAACTTGAGCCCAGCGCAACAACGGAAACCTTACAGTTTACTTTTAAAAACTCAGTGCTTCCTTGTGAGGGGGCAGAACAGCTCAGCCTGTGTGTGCGGGGCAGGTCTGCGGGCTCTGCCTGTGTGCACAAGGGCAGGGGTGTGAGCGCTGCCTCCCTCCCCTCCCTCTCAATGGATTCACAGTATAAATCTCAAGAAGCTTTTTGTTGGCCTGATGAATAGGTGGGGGATTTTGTCGTGCTACCTGCATGGCCTTTTTTGAGACGCTTCACGTTGAGATTTTTTTTTTTTTTCCTCCATGGGTTCTTCTTTGGGCTTTCCCTTTCTAAGAAAAACTTCCATTTCTCCCTTGCATGATATTCCCCCTCCCTGGTGATTGCTCCATACAGACCAGAGAGCAGAAGGGTGTGGGGAAGGATGAGAAATACCAGAGTCATTTGTCTTGGGTACCCTAAGACCTTCCATGCGCTTTAGCAGGCCCTGCGGTGTTAGGTAGCAGCCCTATGGGCCACCTCATTCCAAGTTCCTTCCACTGCTTTACAAACCAAACTGCTGTGCAATCAGCTTCAGTCATCTAATGCTCCTGATGGCTTCAGCCCATTGACAGAGGCAGCTGGAGCTGTGTCACTGCCCCTGCAATCAAGCAAGGATAAGGGAGATTATGTGACTTGAGCACATTGGTCATACAGCTAAATCTAGAAGCCACCAGGTCCCACTTCCTGCTGTATAAGCTGCACAGAAGCAGCCTGGGAGCTGGCTTTGTGAGCTGGCCTTGCCTGTGAGCTTCCATGGCTCTGCCTTTCCCTGAGACTGTCTGATGAGGAAACCTTGCTCTGTTTGGGAGCTGGAGGGGAGGACAGAGGTCAGAGAAAGGATTCTGCTGAGAGAAGGGAGCAAGAGATGAAAGCAGGGGAATAGGAGACCTCTGACAAGCATAATCATCTGGGTTTTCACCTTTGTAGTTGCTCTTTATGTCAACCAAGGCATGGCAATTCATGTCTTTTCCACAAACAGTGCAAGCCAGAGGATGCCTAGGAGAGCTGAGGTAGAGGATCTCTGGGAGAGACCCAAAACTGACTCACATGAAGAGTCCTACCTCATGGCTTGGTTCCCCCCCACATTGTCACCTTATCCTGAGAGAGTGGGGGGTTATGATGGAAAGGACCAGTGATTACTGCAAAGAACTTGGCTAATGGGATGTCACAGGAAAGGCAAATCTGTGTGGTTTGAACCTGCAGCTGTACTCACTATTATAGTTAGTGGGCACCATGTGAAACTTGAACATGGGGATAGTCCAGGTTGCCACCATGTTACCAGGAAACTACTGGGGAGCCAGGGATCTTCTGATGCATCTTGGTGCTGCACAGGGGTGGAAGGAACTGAACCCAGCCTTGTTCTGTGCCCAGCGTGAATAGGGCAAGTCCTAGAGGAAGGGAACTGGCTTCAACAGTGGCCACATCAGGCAATGCAAGACAGAAGGGCATCTGCAAGGGCAACAATGTCGTATCATAGGGATGAAGCAATCAGGACAGGAAATTTCTTCTGGCTGGGTAGTGCTCATGGGTTAGGCCTGAAAGGAGTAAAACTGTCTATTAAGCCATGCCCAATAAACCTAGCTTACATTGGTGGGAGAATATGGAATGTAAATACTCATGCTTCAAGGCATAAGGTAACCACTAAATGCCCAGTGTTAAAAAGAAACTTCCTCCTCAGCAATTTATTCCCTATTTTTCAATGATGAGAACTTTGCTCAGAAGCTGGTGATATAGGTCCTGTCCAAGACAGGATACTGGCTTGGATGCACCACTGGTTTCATCTGGCCTGGCAACTTTCATGTGCCTTTGGCTTCTCAGATGCCCTTGGTTAGCACTGGGCAGAGGACTTGGACACTTTATTAGCAGTAGTGTAGAAAAACACTAAAGGATGGGAGGAATTGTCTGTGATGGCTGCAGGAGATACAGATTTGACTTAATAGGTGAGAAATTTAAAAAGGAATCATCTGACAGGGGGCGGGGGGTGGAATCCGTAAGGGAAACTAACAAGAAGTAACAAGAAACAGCTCCTGGCTGAGGTTAGACTTCAGAATGGAAGAAAAAGGTGTGTAAAGATAATGTAGAGACCAGCAACTGATAAACAGGTGAAAATGATGGTGCTGATCCCTTTTGGCTGGAGTTCCCATCCATCATTTATACCTCCACTTAGAGAGCAGCCACTGCCATGGGGATGTAGCCTGTAATCCACAGCAGAACTTGCTGCTCCTGCTGGGATGCTGCACAGGGCCAGGGTTAAACACCCCGCCACAACCCTGGAAATCTTTGGGCACTGCAGGCTTTTCACAGGGTAGGGGCAGATTCAGTTTTGCTGGCACGAATCTATTGACTTCAGAAGATGACTCCGGCTTAGCAGTCCTGTGGTACAGCAGTCGTAGATCTAAATGTAATTAACATTACATCATCTGTACCACAATTTCAAGGTTGAAATAATCACGTAGTTCCCATATTGGAAAGTACAGGATGGCTATCATATAAATGATTAACTGTCACTATTACTCCAGAAAAATAGTTTCTATGGTGTTTGGTATATAAATAATACCCTGTACCTTCTATAGCGCTCGCCTTCAAAGTAATACTTCAGTGCTGTACCATAACAAACACCCTTCCATTCTGTAATAACCAGTCTGCAAATGATGTCTTTTCCTCTGTTGTAAATTATACCGTGCAGTTACTGCCACTACTGCTATTGCGCTCGATCTGGTTAGTAAATAGTACTCTTTCCCTACCATTGTCTCTGGGGTTTAAATAATATCCTGTCTTCATACAGTAGCTGGCATGCAAGTGTCACCATAATCCTGCTTGGTACTTTGGAGCACACAGAACATCCTGCTGCTGCAGAACAAATTGCAGCCTTCCTCTCTGTAGTATTTTCCCTCTAAATATTACCCTGCTGTTTTGTATAGCATTTATTGTATAAATAATACCCTGCTGCCTCTTAGTAACTGATATGTAAGTGACACCATCCGATTGCAGGGCACTTCGCCTGCTAGTACTGTCTAGTACACTGGCATTAGCTGACACAGCAGGGCTGTGCAGCGGGGGACATTGCTCCCACCCCAACCCTTCATCACTGTTACTTGGGCCTTGTCTCAAAAAACAGGATGCTCAGCAGCTGCAGAGCTATTCCTGTCAGCAGGTAAAGGAGGTCATGCCTTTGCTTGGCCAGCTAGCCCACCGAATCTTGACTCTTCCTGGTGTCTTTCAAGATTACAAGCCATTTTGCCAAAGGCAGGGCGAAACTCTTGTCCCTTCACAATTCCCAAATTCCCTTCAGCTTGCTCCTAAAAGAACTTTTGATGTTAATCTCAACATAGGGTTTCCTGCCTGTTATAGGGCAGCATGAAATGATTCAGCACCACCAATAAAGCTGAGTCGTGTTTAGCAGAGGACAGAAGGTTCTTCCTTGCCCATATTATTCAGCTCTGAATCTGTCCAGCATTTTGAAATGCTCCAGACCAACCCCAGCATGCCCCTGAGACCACAGTACTCTGTAGTGTTGTCCACATTTCATCTGTGTAATTATTCCTGTATCAATACACCAATAGGCGTGTGTACCTTCCTTGACACCTCTCTGAAGTATGTTGATGCTGGTTTGGGTCATTCTCTTGCTGTGCTCAGGCAGTCATGTTGTTTACAGGCATGATGATCTTGGAGTCAACCAGAATCTTCACTTCATTGTCAATGCTGTGCTTCCAGATCCCACTAACATACAGAAAGTACCTTTGAATTAGCCAGCCCCAAGCACCATCACCACTCTGACCAAGGCAGCATGGACTATAAAATCAAAGAATCATAGAATGTTTTAGGCTGGAAGGGACCTCTAGACATTATCTGGCCCAATCTCCCTACACAAGCAGGGACATCTCTACCTAGGGCAGGTTGCTCAGAGTCCCATCAAGCCTGACCTTGGGAAAAAAAATAAATCTTCTTGAGAAGTGATAGAAGTTCTTGGGTTAGTTGTCCTCTGCTATCACAGTGCCATAACATGGGGTTTAGCCAGGTGGCAGACAGCTCAGTCATATCTACAGTACCGAGTGACATTCCCCTTGAAGAAATTAGGGAAGGTGTCCTCAGTCTGTGTTCTCCAGTAGGGAAAGGGTGTTATTTTCCCCAGAGACCCTGTTTCAAAGAGTTTATAATCTTCTGACGTTCCTTCTGCTAGCCCATGTTGTCCTTTAGTCAAGGTAAGGTTTGTAGGCAGAGGTGGTATCTCCTGAGATATGAGGTGCTGAGAATGCTGGAAAATAAATATTCTTTGGCTCCGTAAGCTCATTTTTCAGCTATTCAGTCCTCACAGGCCACCTCACTTCTGCCCTGGTTTTGACCAGTTTCGTACGATTGCCACTGGCCTCCTACTTTGACTAAGATAATTAGACCAACACAAACCCGCATACTTTGGGAATATTATCCTCAGACCTTTCTTTCCCAGGTGCTAAGGACCCCTGCTCCTCCTGCATCCTACATGGCAGCTCAGCTGTTCATGTGTGGTTGGAGTGAGGGTGTTTTAGTAACTTCAGAATCAGTCTAGTGTCCAAGATAAGAATATTGGGTTTGCTCATATGCAGTCTCAGAGTAATGCTGAAACTTTACTCATGCCTTCATTATGTGTATTGGTGAAAGTAAAGACACTAAAATACATTGGTTGGCACTTTCCCTTCAGTCCTGGCACAGTTTATTTCCAATTCCTTCTCTTCAACTGGATTGTTCTCTGTTCTGCAGCTGCAAATGCAGCTGACTGGTTTGCTGTAGATCTGCAGTGCCTCATCCATCAGAGATGTCTCTTCCATTGTATTGTTGTAATTAAACAATAATATTTTGAAACTGATTTGGTGTCAGGGTCATTAGACACTCAGATAGATGATTGAATTTATCTCCTTTATAAAATTATGTCCTTTTGCAGAAGTTGCTTTAGGGACAGAAGGCCGTTTTTGCAGAAACAGCAGAGTGCCTGAAGACACAGAGAAGCACTTCTGCAAATTCCATTAGGTGCCTCGCTCATCCATTTGCAAGTTTAAATTCTGAAATACTGTGGATAATTTGGCAGGCTATCAGAGTTGTACTAAACAATTTCAACAATCCCAGAAATCCCACGGTATCTCACGAGAGTGCACTCCATCTTTTGTTGTTGTATCAACACTTGTATCCCAGATCTTTTAAAGCTCAGTTTGGAAGCGATCTGCTAATTTTGCTTATGGCCACTGGGGCTTGTTTCTCTTGCTCTCTAAAATACTTGCTTATAGTTTTAATTCTCTTGCAGCATCCTTATGGTAGGAGGTAAGCTATATTGAGTCTTTCAGAGAGCAAGCATAGAGCACACAGCCCAAGGGGAGAGGAGGTCTAACATGGTTTTTGAACGTTCTCCATGCCGCACAGGGGACTCAAAAGGCTGGACAAGCCTGGGGGCTGTATGGACCAATGTTTGAGAGCCAGAACGAATATCAGCTGTAGCCCCTCACCTTCCCAATATGCTTCTGTTAAAAATCATTAACTTAAAGTATGACTTATTCAACCATGTTTGCAGGAATACTCATCCTAAATGCTAGAGAATATTTTTGTTTTGAACATTTGGCTGCCAACTAGTGTTCCTGAGCATCGCTCCTGGGGTTTATTTAAATGGTGGATCAATGTGCATTAATGCTGTGATGGCTTTTCAGTTGCAGCTATGGAATCACCATGGTCTGCAGACTGCTCCGTGACAGTACCCAAATGTTATGCATGATTAGATCCAGGTCTCCTACTGTGTGTAAAAGCCAAACAGGATTTTCCTTGTTATATTGTCTTATGGAATTAATTCTTCTTCTGTCTGAAAGTGGAGCGTTCAGTACAAACTTATGGGGATTTAGACTTTCTTTTGAGACCTCTCCCCGCTGTCTGTTAGGAATTTGCAAGCAGTTATTGTCTAGAATAGGTTTTAATACCAGAACTCAGGCTTTGTGTTCCTAACCTCAGAGGTAAATAGCATCTTTTCTACTGATTACAGTGGTCACTGGATCTGGCCACCAAATAATTTACCTGCCCATCTTATTGGAAGAATTACAAGATGGTTTGGTTAAAATAGATCATAATTATTACTTGCCTTTAAATTGGTCTTTTATGCCAATAGTATAAAACATTTTTTTTTCTTTTATGCCACTTCTCTTGCTAGTGTTTTGTGCCTGAGTTAAAATGCCACTGTAGCATGCTCCAGCATGCATGTTGAAGCCCACTTCTCCCCTATCAATGCTGTAGTATATTTGCTGGTTTGAAACACTTTGCTAGGCACTTATGTTGCCTACAAGGGGATCTGTGTTGATGCCTTTCTGTTCCCCAAAATGTGGGCATTGTTGGTTTTCATCTGTTCTATGTACCTCTGGAAAAACAACATTTTCTGTTGCACTTACAGAATGTTTCACCAAACTCTGGGCAACATTTTGACACTCTCTCTCAACGACATCACATGCACAGGAATTTATTTGCCTCTCAGAAAACTTTGAATTCCCATCTAATTGCTGATTTGGTTTACTCCATACCTTGCTTTCTCTTTTTGAAGGTATGACATATGGTCTTTGTAGAGTTGGGCTTAGCAGCAATGGTTCTCCAAACATCTGTGTCTAATGTTAAGGTTAAATTTCTTTCCCTTCACAACCTACACCTGACAGAATGATTTTACATTTCATGTAAGAATCTTGCTCTTATTCAGGATTCCCATGGGCTCCCCAAATTCACATTTGTGCTCTCTAGGTTTGGTCAGCAGCATACTTTCTAGATTGTGAGACCTTTAAGGTAGGGACTGGTGTTTGGCTGTGGTGGGGTCATTCAGTAGAGCCCTGAGATATGAGATGTAATTAAAAGATTATTGATATGCCTTCATTGACCTAGACTGAAACTCATTTTGGAGAGTCTAACTGTCTCCATCTTGCTCTCTCTTTCAGTGTCACATTATCACAGTTGTTTCCTAAGTAATGCCGTACCGAAGCGCATTTGTAAATTCCTGTATGTAGAGAAAGAAAGCTCTACATATACATAACATACATTCGGGTCAAAGGGTTTGGCTGGTTTTTCAAATGCAGTGTTTCTGTTCTTCAGGAGTGTGTCTGAAGGGAACAGACCTTTCAGCATGGGCAGAGTTTTTTGAATACACTGAGATCTCCGCTGGTGAAACAGAAAAATGCCGTGGCTGAGTTTTGGATTTAACAATGGGTCTCATATGATTAAAACATCCTTTTATATTTGTTGTTTGTTTCAGAAACTGTTGTTTGAAGGGTTTTCTTGGGGAAGTTTTGGACTGCCCCAAAATGGAAATAAATCTCAGGCAGGGAACAAACCCTTCTGCCAATTATTCCCTCTCCTGTGCTGAGGGGTCCCATTATCCTTTCTGCTGGGTGGATGAAAACATCACCCAGAGACTGACTTCCACCTTCATGGAGGGGCCAGTGGCTAGAAGAGGACAATTTCTTAGGCATCTTTTTCATCACCTTGCTCCTTCCCTTCCAGTCTCCCATCAGTCTCATAAAAAGAACTTAAAGCTTTTGAGGTCTCTGATGGATAGTCTTTCTCTGTGGTAAACACAAAATAAGCTTGTTTGTCTGTGAATTATTTTGTTATCTTCTTTCTTGTCATGTTTTGTTTTCCGCTGTACAATTTGGCTTGGTTCAAAAGCATCACTACAGTAGGAAAAAAAAAAACACAAAACAAAACAAAAACAAAAGGAAAATTTATTTTCTGCCTGGAGTCCCCATTGGTTTCTTCCCAAGAAGAAAAGAACAGGCTGAACCAAAGGCAGGAATTACTGTTTGGATAAAGTGACTTGACAAGTGAATAGGAGCAGTGGGTGAGTGTCCGTGCCCAATGGGACTACCCCTACAGCAAGGAGAGCTGAGCATCCCTCAGTGGCCCCAACATGGTGAAATCCCCTTGAGACAACTAGGTTAGTTGATTGCAGTTTGAGGTACCTCTGCCCCCTCAAAAGGAATAGAGCAATATAAAGATTAATAGGGATCTTATTGATTGAGCCAACTAAATTGAGTTAAATACACACTGTGTGTTTTGGCTAAGAGAGAAGAGGGCACTGCATGCCAGAATATTTTCCTGGTACATGAATGGTCTGAGCACACAAAAAAAAGAAAGGAATTATACTGGGATGCAGGGCTACCAGGTGCCAAGAGATGGCACTGGCTGAGTAAGTGACTGAGGATGAATATCAAGGTAAAACCTGAAAGAAGAGATAGTCTGATGAAATTTTAATAGGGCCTTAAGCCCTCCACACAGACAGGACAGCCCCTGGTTTGTACAGCCGGACAACAGCCATTGACACTGCCCCTGCTCAGCACCTGCCAGCTACAGGACTCCATCCCTGGAAGGGCGGTGAGGGCAAAGCACATTGTCTGTGGTCCACATGATCTTCCACCACCATTAAAACTGTCAAGAGGGGGACAAAGTGGTCTGGGAGAGCTGGTCTAGGAGGAAATGAGAGGAGACAGCGATCCATTCTCCTGCTGTCATGCATGAGGCAGTTTCAGGGGGTGTAATGCCCAGCCATTGATTAAGCTTTCCTAGAACCAGAGATGGGAGTGAAAAGCTGCTTCTCTTTCTTAATCCTTCCTGTACCATTCAATCTCCTAGATTAGTACAAGCTGGCATGGCTGTTTTGTGCTCTGTCTAGTTGTCAGAGGTTTGCTGGCAGAGGAAACTGAGAAGTAGGACAGTGTTCCTCAACACAGCCAAGGCAGAAAAACCCTCATTATAGTCTGAATGTGAAGTCTGTGGTTTCTGTTTGTGCTATGTGCCTTCTCCATATACCAGAAGGCAAAACCAGCCCAGTGCCTCCAGAACTGAAGTTCATCATATCAGTCCCAGACAGCAGACAACTCTGATGATAACCTACTCTGATGTTTTCATGAAGACCAGTTTTTTCTTCAGAGTCTGAAGTGCATGAGATCCTTGAGCAGCAGTAACAAAACTCACTTGCATTATGTTTTGGGGTTCATGATGCTACCAGAAAAAAATATCTGAAGTCCTAGTAACTAAAGGCTTGTGAATGAAAGAGGAAAAGCTCTTTTGTTTTTGGGAGACTCTGATTGCCTGCACAAGGACTGCATGTGAACATTTGATATGCATGTGCCCTTCTAAAGAGTCACAAATGGTTTGAATATCTGGAAATGAGAATATAATAATCCCTTGCTTCTCCACTGAAAATGTCAGTGATCTGCTCAGTAGGAAAAGATGGTTCTCCATCTTCTGGGGTTATGAAGAAAAGCAATGCCAACAGATTGGTAGATTTCAAATCTTCCAGATTCTTTATCTCAAGTAGTAATATTTGCTTGGACCACTGGCACTACCTCCAGGATAGCACATGGCAGGGTGTCTCCCTGCTTTCCAGCCAGTAACCAGAAAGCCCCAGGCCCTCTCCCATGCCGTTTGCCCTTTTGTCTTCCAGAAGATCCCAAAGGGAGGATCGAGTCAAGATTCCACCTTCCTAGAAAAGCTAAACTATGCATGTCTTGAATTTATGAGACAGGAAATCTACTTGGGAGGAAAGCTAGGGCTGAAACAGCCTCGTTTAGGTGACTCTAAGCACAGTGTTTACACAATGTCTGGAATTAATGCAGAGAAAACTTTCAGGTGCCAACTTTGGAAAGAGAAAATGGGGAGCAAAAAGAAGCAGATAGTGAGACTCTGATGAAGCTGGAAGCTCTTCCTTCAGGCTGGATGGAAGGTTGCTTTTACTGCTAAGTACCAGCAGCATGCTATGCTTGGTAATGCAAAAGCCAGATAGGATGTGATTGCTCACCCATCTCTTTTGTCCAAGCTGCAACAGTGTGAGGATGGCCATTGTTATCAGCTGGGTGTATTCCCAGCATGGATGGCCTCACCGAAGATCATGGTGCAGCATGATGCATGTAGCACATCAGCAGGTGTCCTTAGAAACAGCTTGCCACAGATATTCTAAGAGGTGCCTATTCACATGAAAGGGCATTGACGCAAGGCAAGGCTATACATAATATCACACCACTGGTACCAACCAGAAATGTGGTCACACTGTATGTCATTATCATGAGAAAATGTGCTGTTATTAGAGGCTCTACAGCCATGCACATGGTCTTAGGGCTCTCACCCTGAATCTCCTAAATTTCTTGACTTTCCAAGCCAGTGCAATGTTTTCTCTCTACCTGAAACACAGCAAGAGGAAAAATCTTTACTGTTGTGAAGCTGACAGGGACCAACTTCATGATGTCTCATGAAGTCCTGGTGAACTCTCACACCACATTTCTTAGAAGCATGTGCCTTGTTGCATACAAGGCAATTTTGCGTAGTAGAGTATTAACAGATATCAGATTTTGGCAGTAAGTACCAAAGTCAGTGAAGACTTGGGTCTCCATGCCTAGGGATTCTGTATTAAAACACGATTTCAAAGGCATTATGGATTTCTGGAAAACCAGGTTTCTGAAGGGCTGAGCTGGGCCAGAGCATTAAAAAAGTTGTCCGTGTATCTTCTGCCAGGGTAGAAGCGCTGCAGAGATATGTTTCTCTGCAGTCGCATTCCCATCTTGCTCTGTAGCCAGAGACAGACATTTTCTCATTTTTAAGGCTGCTTGGTTGCACAAATGAGGTTTCAGCCTGCTCATGAAACAAGTGAAAAGTCAAAATCCGCACAAGTGAAACATTCCCAGGGCAGCCTGTGCATCATTCTCACACTCCAGCAGAGTAAGAGGCCATCCCCCACATGGAGCAAGCAGCTGCTGTCAGTCATCTGAGCATTACCTGTCCCACACAAGCACTCTCTGCATCTGCAGGGGACCTACCTGCCTGTTCAGCTGACACCTGCTTGGAGCAGGTAGTTATGTGGTGATTTAGAGAGGCCTTACCAAGTTAATGGAAGGAGGGTTTCCAGGTTCAGGACTTCTCTTTCTCCTGCTCTATACTGGATTTAGACAGCCCAGATCCTGGGTGCGCAGAAACAACAGCTTTCATGTGTCTCAGTGAGTTTTATAGTGGGCCAGTGCATCTGGATGGGAAAAATTGCCACTGGAAGGGCTTGTTCTTGACTTCCTTGGGTCATGGCCCAAAGCTGGCACACCTGACAACCAGGGAGGATCTAGCTTCTCATCTTTGTGTTTTAGTGGGTTTTCTTCCTGTGTCTAGGAGAGCTCCGCTCAAGGCTGAGAGCAGCTTCAGAAAACAAGTGTAGATTGTTACTTTCTTACCCTGGGGTTCAACTGTTTACCTGCGTTTTTCTACCAAAGAATGGTGATGGGTGATTGTCATTCCCAGAGACAGAATAACCTGGAGGAAAGACATTTCCAAGTTCCATTGCTTCTCTGTAGATTAAATTCTTCCTTCCTATCCTAAGTGAAGGGATAGATCCCAATTACATCTGACTGTCATGGATAAAAAATAGGGTATAAAGAGGCTTTATGAAGTGCATAATCTCCATCCCATCTCTAAAAGGTAGATATCTATCTGATCCAGGCTCCTGTAGTAGCCAACAGAGAAATGGCTGAACCACTCTTTGAAGGTTTTCATCTGAGACATCTATTTCATAAGGAGATGAATTGCTCATTAGAAGTTTCTTTTTCTCCTGTTGGAGTAGAGAGGATTTTGAGTGTGAGCTTCAGCTTGTCTCAAAGGCTTATTGTTCCCTTGAATTTAGAGGCTCTAGGGGCTCTTTGAATGTGGCTCTTGCTTTCCCTATTGAGCAGACACTCAGAGCCATGGCAGCTCAGGACTTGGTGCTGATCCCACACCTTGCATGAAAGGCTCCAGCTGTCATCTGCTTGCCATAATGGTCATTTTAAAACTTCTCTTTTCTTGAAGGGTAGGAAAATTGCTGGGGTGTGTCTTGTCAGTGACAGACAGTTCTGGTTTTCCTGCAAGTTTTAGGGTGGCCAGTGGTTTCTACTGTTCTGGAGCCTGTGTATTTAGGTTGCTTCTGAGCCCTCAGGGGGAAGAAAAGAAGAAAAAAAAAAAAAAGAGGGGGAAAAAAACAAAGGGGGGGGAGAGAAATGCTGCTGCAGTTAATGAAGATATAATGTAAAATCAAGATAAATCAGGGAAGAATAAGAGCCAATCTGTGATAGACACGAGAAAAGAGACAAATGCTTATAAGGTTTTTTCTGTTCAGTAGGACTTTTATTTCAGACCATACATCTGAGCTTGGATCACTAACTAAACTAGAGTATGAATGTTTAGGTTTTGTTACATTTTCCTGTGGCATCTTGCTTATTGAAAACATGTCCATACATCCTTGGGTATTCTGGCTTTTCCTGTAGTGTATGTGCAATATAATTAGATAAACAGCCAAATTATAACAGACTGTAAGTATTTTACTGAAAGAAAAGTCCCAAAGACACTGAAACTGGTATAGCACAGAACTCAGATTACAGGTCCACAAGTTATAGCTGAGGGTTACACTGATATTGTCACCAGGATGTGGTAGCAGAGCTGTGTCAGACTGTGCTCATGTCTGCAGTACCAATGGGTGCTTGAGGGCAGAAGCCAGCTGAGGCCTGAGGTGAAACATGACATTATACCTAGTCTTCAATATATGTTCTCTGTTTTGTGCCTTATGCACTAAGAATTTCTTGGGGCCGTAAGTTTTCTATCTCCTGTAGTAATACAAGCAGCCAATGTTACAGGACTGTCAGTATGTGGAGGACAACATCCCTTGATGACAAAATAACTGAGCAGTTGCTGCCATGTGTCTTTCTGATTGGGGAAAAAAAGACTGTATTGTTCCAGGGATGGTTTCAGAAACAGAGCAGGCAGGAGCAGCATCCAAGCTGCTCTGTACATAAAGACCTTACTCTCAGAATGGTTTGGAAGCCAGACAGAATGGAAATTTTCTCCAATTTTCTTTACAGCTGAAAAAACATGAAAAATCACAGGAGTGCATTTATTGCCATATTTCAGTTCCACAGTTTGCCGTCTTAAAAAAAAAAAAAAAAGGGAGAGAGAGAAGAAATAAAACTGGTTTTGCCCACCCCCCTCACTTTTTCCCCCTTCTTCCTTCGCTCCCTCCCTCCCATTTCCTGGACCAAGCTGAGGTTTTTAACAGAAAAGCTCTCAGTCCTTCACAGAGGCTGGGAATATGCAGAGGGACAATAAAGTGTTTGTTCTTAAAGATCATAGAGGAACGGTTTGTAGTTTTACATGGGAGAGGAGAAAACACCGTTTGACTCTGAAGCCTACGAGGGCATGGGACATGCTGTCTAAATATACATGAGAACCCTCCTGATGTCCCTGCTGGCTGATGGTGTCTTCTCAGACCTCACCAAACCCTTAGTCCTCAGTGCTGGTGCCTGAAAATAATAGTGCTGAAACAAGGCTAGATGGAGGTGATAATGTGTCCTAGAGAAACTAAGGTCCGTTCCCTGATGAGGAATAAACTGGGGATGGAAAACCAGTTGAAGAGAGAAAATCCAAGGCTATATGTGTAGTGCTGGTTTTGACTCTTGTTCAGGAGCCTCTTTATAGCCACAATTTTAAAGGAAATATTGTCTTTGGAAACACATTTATGCCCAAGCATATCTTCTAGGTAATGACTGGCATTTTATTAGCTGCCAGAAACAATATATATGTATTAAAGGTTTTCCAACATTGAGAAGCAAGGAAGCTTAAAATGACCCAGCAACCCCCATACCAAAAAAAACCAAAACAAACAAACAAAAAAAACAACCAACAAACAAAAAAAATTTAAAAAAATTATACACATAAATAAATAAAAGACAACAGCAGGATTAAGGGTGGTGAAAATAAACTTAATTGCAACAAGGGAGATTAATATGGTCTGGAACAAACGAAGGCCACAGGAGAAACTGCAGATGGGACTCAATTAAAATAGACTAGAACAGAAAATGCTTTCCAGCAAGCAAACAAGTTAGACTGTGCTGCAAACGGGCCATCTGGCTATTTTCCACTGTACAGTCTTACTGTGTAGGCACTTTGTTGGACCTTCACTGTAGTGACTTTCCCTTTCCTTGCTCCCTCCAGATTCTTCAGTCCTTTGAAAACCTGGGGACAGGGTTGGAAGAGCAAGGGATTAAACCTGTCTGCACATATGTACACACTTCCCTCCACACACACTTAGATTCTCAAATAAACATATTTATATGCAGCCAATTTAGGACAGTCTGCACACAACCCAATACAGAAGCATAGTCTTAGGCATAAAATAAAGTGGCAATAAACTTCAGTGAAAGGGACAGTTGTTCTCTGGGGTGGAGAGCTCCTGAGCCTACCAACATTTCCCAACTCTGTCTTTTTTGGAAAGGCCAGAGCTTTTCTTGAATTCTTCCTGGCCCAGGCTGAATTGGAGAGGGCCTTGTTTCTGTCTCAGTCACCGGTTAGAGAGGGAGGATGGCCCAGATTTTTGTGGCAGCTCGGTTGGATTCTTCTTCCTCCAGACTGTTTGGTACCCTGCACAGGGACAGTTATTCTGATGCAGAGGCATTTTATTAGCTGTGACCTTGTGTAACTTGTACTACCTCCTCCCCTCTTTTGGTCACAAAAGCTGCCCTGTCCAGCTGTTCTCCCAGCAAGTGCAAATGCAGTTTTGCAAGAAAGCAATCTGCAGGGCTGGGAGGTGTTTTTGTAACACGGACCTTGCAGAAAGCATAGAGTGACTGTTGATGCTTGTGTGTAGGGCTCTGTGCTACAAGAATTAATCCCTCCCAGTGCTCCCCACTAGAGCATGGACAATCCTCTCTTAGTAGTCACCTTAGGAAGAGCTCCACCAAAGTGTCTGCAGAACTCTTCAATGTGACTTTTTTGACTAATGCAGCAACCCTGGAACAGATTTGGTGTTTGTCAGCAGTGACCTGGTACCTCCTATAGTGAGCTCATGAAGTAGTTCACTTTTTTCTAGTGGCCAGGCTACCTTGTTGATTATCAAAAAAGTAGTCAAATGAAGTTCTCTCCAGAGGCCTGTGTTATTCATGACATATATGACAGGGGCATTGACTATATCCCCAACATGTTGTTCAGGTCCACCTCTCTCCTTAGCCATTCAGCTACAGCTGGGACCAACCAGTAAGATGCTGAGCAAGGGACATTCCTGACACTGCTTAGCCTGCTCCAGGCTTTGATCTGCCTTTGCTCAGTTGAGCAACTCAGGTGTTTCCTTTGTGCCAGATCCCATCTCAGCAAGCACACACTGCTCCAGGTTGGTTCTCCCATGCACTGAACTACACCTTCATGCTTCTTGGGCACGGTTCATATAATCTGAACTCACACTTCTGTAGAGACAACATCCACACTCTGCTAACCACACTCCTCTGCTCTGACAGTCAGCAGAGAGGGATCATCAGTTCTGAGATAAGCACTATATAGCCTGTTTTAGGTGTTGCTTTAGACTGAGAGAAATGACCTCCCCAGTTCCCTTGCCTAGACAGACCAGAACTTCATCATCTGTACTACCCATGTCTGCTCAGATAGACCTCTGTTTTTACTTACGTCCCGAACTGCTCCCTCAAGCAGCTGTTTGCTCATTATCACATGCTTGGACAACCCACTAGAGACAGCATGCAGTGAAGTATTGCAGCATGGAACCAGTGCTGTAACAACGGGACCTTGATCAAAGGCATTCCCAGCACAGCAAATCCCAACAAGAGCTGTGTGCAGACTCGGTGCTGGATGTCTTTGGTTCACTTAAGGGAATGAAAAATGGAGATCAGCATTGCAAACAGCACCCAGAGGAGTAGGTTGGGTTTCTTACTGGCAGGGAGTCAACACTTTCGCAGAATACACCCAAAACATTGTAATTGTGATTTAACCACTGCTTACAAGGAAAAGCCATTGCATCTGTGCTTCTGTGGGATAAGTGGAGACTGAGGCTTTTCTCCATAGCTAAACCAAACTGCAGAGATGCTGCTGGTCCCAGCTGTTATCCTATGAGGTTATTTTTCCTTGTGAAAGATCAACATAAACTTGAAAAAGACTAGGAGTACATGTCTTTGGCTTAGCTTTGGGGACAAAGTCCATTTCCTCTATTTAGGGTATTTTGTTCTGTGATGCCTAACTGATGCACAGATGAACCTGCTCTCCTCTTACCCATTGCCCATGTACACAGAAAAACCAGCTGTGTGGGACTGAGAACAATATCAGTTTGCTATAGACATGGATTCTAAAAGTCTTCTCAGCCAGCCAGCTCCTGTTTTATATAAACATCTGTTTCCATGTTCTAGGATGTTTCTATTCTTTAGTGGGCAATCCCGGTCTGAAGCTGCCTGCCTCTTTTGGACAAGGTTATTGCATGATATTCAGGGTTCTTCAGCTTAATTCTGGCAAAACAAAGAGCTAGCTGAAAAGTACCTGAATTAAGGAGCCTGAAGAAGTAAGAGCTTTTATTTACTGTTCAAGCAGATATCACAAGACTCAGTTACTAATGCCTAGGAGAGTACCCTCTACCTGAACCTTCTCCAACTGCCTTCTGCCCTGGGGGAGTCCACCCCTGTTCCCAGAACTCACATGATCTTTGCTTTCCTATTTCTCCTTTTATCCAGAGGATGTAAATGGAGAAAATCCACTGGAATGGCAGCTTTGGGGTGATTCATGTAGAAAGAACCAGAGCCCACCCCACAACCTCATTCTAGAGAGACAGTCCTCAGGTGATGTCAAGCTGGTCCATAGTGAAAGCAGTGACCTACTCCAGGAGGGCTCTGGATACACAGTCCCACGGTTATTTGTTCTTGTAGGAAGCATTCCTTTAACTAAACAAGAATATGCTTCAAAACATAACCTTCAGTTTCCCCCTAAAGTTTAAAGATGCACCAAAATGCAGAAGCTGTGTCTGCTTCAAGTTTCCTGCAGTGTCTTGTGTGAAAGCAGTGACTGTCTATAACTGAGGATGTTCCCCAGTTAAGCCCTTTTCCTTCTCCTCCACTGGTAACTTGCTCCTAAATCCCTTTCTCCCTGCCTGACATGGAGCTGGAGGATGCCTTACCTGTGTAGACTTCAGGCATGGCTGGCTGAGATGGAGCAGGGAAGGGGGTCAATTTTACAGGAGTCTTTTTTGCCTTAAATCTTACAAGGCAGGTAAAAAAATGCGTGTAATATTCATAAAAATGATTCTTTGTACTGCCTAGAGCCAGGCAAGATACATAATAAAGAGCAGAGGTTGAAACAGCAATACATTCATATTCATGATTTTAAATGTCGGAAAGGACCGTTCTGGGCTGATCTTCTGTGAATGAAGACCCCTTAAACTTCACTCTGTTGCCTCTGTATTGAGCCCACTAACTTTCATTGTCCTAAGCCATGTCTTCCAAAGAAGCCTTCAAGTCTGGATTCAAAACTACCAAGGGATGGAAGCTCCACTGCTTCCCTTGGTACCAGTTCCAGTGATCCATCACCCTGCCCCATTTTGAAAGTGAGCTTTGTTTCCCATTTGGTTTTGCTTGGCAAATGGCTCCCAGATATTATTTCTGATGATGGCTTTCTGTTAGATCTAAGGGCTCTTCAGCATCAGCAGCTTCTGCTTGAAACAAACTTGTGCACTGTTGTTAACTTCTCAGTCTTCTTTGGGTGGTGGTGTTACAGTAATTAGATACAGACTTCCTAGTCTTCCCCAGAAGGCATTTCCTCCAGCCCTCTCATCCTTGCTAGTGGATAAATTCAGCACCATCTTTTTCCAATATCCTTATGCCAAGCCAGAGGCACACACAGTATTCCTGTTGCTTACCACTGACACACAGAGAGGTATTTCTGTTCGGGTTTATGTCAGGTACTGGCAGTAGAACTCCTGAGTGACTTCGTTCTAGGACAAAACATCCCCTTATCAGGCACATTCTGCATCCTTTGTATGGTTTTGTATTTGATTCTATTCAAATGCAGTCTATTTGGAAACACTGACCCCTTTAGTTGCCCATTAGCAGTATGTTCTTTAATGTCAGTGTCCCACAGACGGCTCCTTTTACAGAGCTGCCAGCAAGGCTCCTGCTGAGCTGTTTTAATGTATGTACTACTGACATTATATATCTTCATATCACAGAACCCTGTGAAAGTCAAACCTTATCAAAATCTAATTACACTATGTTATAACCATGCAGGCAGCTTTATCGGACAAGCTTAGAATTGTGCCAACTAATAAAATCAAATTTGGAAGCACCTGTTTTATATACAAGTGCCTCAACTAAGATTAATATTACGCCTATTCTTTGGTGCTTAATTAATTGAAGTCTGTATCAGATTTTCCATTATTTTGCCTGGAATCTATGTCAATCAAACTAGCGTGTATTTATGAAGCTCATCGTTGTATATCTTGGCTGACTATTGGCACAGTGCTTCAGTATTCAGGACCTGCCCCAGTGCTCTAGTGCAAATTATAAATGAACATCAGTGGGCCAGCAATTTACTCAGCCAGCTTTTTAAGGACTCTTGGGTACGGCTGTTTAGCCAAACTGATTTCAGACTGTTTATCCGTAGCAGATGGTGTTTCCAATTCTCCTCAGTTACTGATGAGCAGAAAGGCACTCCATTGTCCCCCACAGCCCATCCTACGGGCACGTCCCACTGCCATCTTCCAGGTACTGACTGCCAAATGTTTTGACCTCTTCTGCTGCATGGCAGTCGACTTGGTACTGGACATCAGTAAAAGGAAATGGTGAAGTTAGCTGTCATGCTGCAGAATGGTTCATAATGCATTGCTTATGCAGATATCACTCCTGATGGGAAAGTCACCCAGACACAAAACTCCACAGTTTCCCCTGAGGTTGTCACTTGCCTGAAATTTTATTCCCAGGCCCAGAATAATTTGAGACAAGCCCATTCGATCTTGTTCAGTCCATGTCCATACTCATGCTTCCCTGTTCTGTCCAATTTTCTGCCAGCATAGGTGTCTCTATTAACTAAAGATTCCACAAAAATAGGAATTTGTGATGCGCCAGGATGAAATGAATGAGTGCAAGGAGGTCAATTTTTTCCTGAGTGAAAGTCTAATGCTGGATTGTACAAGATGAGGTTTATTTTTGGCCTTTTCTTGTGCCAATGAGGATATTTATTGGACATTTCCGCAAGGTCAATAGGCGTATACTCAGAATGTTCCCTGTCAGCTGAAGTCAGCTGGGATCTTTCTAGATCATAGCAGTTAAACAGCCAATATTTGGGCAGGTGACCTCGAAGGAAACACCAGTGATTCAGTAGGTGTGGTTCTTCCCTCTGAGTCAGTGCTGAAATGACACACCAAACAATGGTGTGTTGCCGGAGGACATGGTTTTTATTTGAAATATTAAAGCCAACTTGAGCATTTGTGGCTATTTAAGATCACATGATATTTTACTGGATGATAATCCAGTTAAGATCAATTTAGTTGGCCTCCTATATTGTTTCTGCCATTCAGTGTCAGGAGGATGCTCCTTTCCTTGCCTAAAGCCTTCAGAATTAGCAAATTGCTCTAATAGAGGGACCCCAAGAGGATATTTTTAGGGTGGAATTAAGAGGCCCAGAATTGTATCCTGTAGATTTCTTGAGTCAGTTCAGGATCCATTTACAATTCAGGCTGTGTATGCAGGAGTATTTTCACCAAAGCATGATAAACTTTGGCTTTTCCACCACATAGAGGGCAGATTTCCTTTCAGAGTATTTTAAGGTATACAAAATGCATCCAATCATCTGGCCCAAGAGCCAGTGCTAACTTGGATGGGGGATGCTGGTGAGTAGCAGCTCCTGTTCTGAGGTGAAGGCTTAGTGGATGTGATGGTCCCTCTTGAGCAAATACATATTAATTATGGAGATCTGTTGAAAACCTTTCTTTCTGCTCTACAGGGCAGACTGAATCACAAGAGAGAATGTGAGAGCAATATAACTGATCTATAATAACATTTCAGTCTGTTGTACATAGCAGAGCATCTTATTTGTTTGTCTCATGGACTCATTTCCTGAAATAAGAGGCACTTAGAGACAGTGTCCTTCCCCAGGGACCGGCTTTCACTGCCAGCCACACGTAGGAGGCTTAAGCGACAGCTGAAAGCATTGCAGTGCCCCTCAGCAGCACCCACAGAGCTCTGCTCCTTCCAAACACGCAGATGTCATAAACCATTTCTCCTTGTGTTGTTTCTTGCAGGTAAACTATGACCACTTTACTATTAGTGTTTGTGTGTTTGCGAGTCATCACTGCAGCCATCTCTGTGGAGCTCTCAGGTACGTGCTCTGGTGTATGGGAAAGTGGGACTGGTCCATGTGCTGCACTCTGGTCCCATCCCTGAGCATGGGCAGCTGCCAGAAAAAAGCATACCCAAAATCTGCTCTGTGAACACACAGGACTCTTCTATTTGGATGGCTGCTGTTCCACAACCTGTTACTGTTCTTGTGCTTGGGGAGCCAGACAAAGGCAGATTTATGGGAAAACTAAGGGGATTTGAGCATTCCCCTTTTTAAACCCTATCAGGTGTGATTTTGTAGCATGGGCAGCAGCTACACTGCAGTAAAGCCCTTCATTCCCTTCATTCCCACATCCAGCACTGGTCCAAATCCCCAAAACAACCATGGCACAAGGATCATGGTTGTAACTTCTCTTTCTGCAAGTTATTTTCATCAGACTAGAGCAAAAAGGGTATGTCTGAACATGTGGGTACAGGTTTTCAAAGCAGATAGAGGATCTGGAGCATATGGAAGCACTGGATCTTTTGGATTAAATGTGTTATTGATGTAACTATTTCTTTATTTGGGAACTGGCAGACAGTAGCGATGGCCTGGAAGTGAAGATACCTGAGCAGTCTCCCCTGCGTGTTGTCCTGGGAAGCTCCCTGAACATCCCCTGTTACTTCAACATCCCAGAGGAACAGGACACCAGTGCTCTGCTGACCCCACGGATCAAATGGAGCAAGCTCTCAAACGGGACCGAAGTTGTCTTGCTAGTGGCCACTGGTGGGAAAATCCGTCTCAACACCGAGTACAGAGAGACGATCTCTTTGCCCAATTACCCCGCCATCCCCACCGATGCCACATTGGAAATCAAGGCACTGAGATCCAACCACACTGGGATTTATCGCTGTGAAGTGATGTATGGGATTGAGGACAGACAAGACACAATAGAGGTCCTAGTGAAAGGTGAGATCCTGCCCCTGGTCTTTACTCTCAAGATCTCGAGGCCAAGCCTGGGCAGAAGGGAGGAAGAAATAAATGGGCAGAGTAGCTACTTCTGTCCCCATAGGCATAAAACCTTTCAATCAGGTTACAGATAAGGCAATGGGTAGGTGACCAGAAGCCATGGGCCAGGCATCTATTTTAGTACGCTAGGACCAGACTAAATAAACCATTAAAATGAGTCATGGCAGAATACATGGCAATAAAATTACTTGTCTGGCAGAAGGTGAGTTACAGAGACAGCAAGACGACATACTTGGCAGGAGGTGGTAGTGGATAAGATGAGCTGTTGCTCAGAGGGGTGAAGCTGGAACGGGGCTGTTACAAGACCTTTTATTTCTTCCAAACATTTTAGGAGACGGGATGCCCTCAGCTGGAGAATTGGTCTGTTCTGGAAAAAAAAATCCCCATCTTCTTGCAAAGCCCATCCTAGTAATAAGTGGATAAAATAGCAGAAGTTTCTTACAATCCTTATCTTTCTTTATCGTGGTTTTTGCTTTCAGTGTAGGACAGGGAGACAGCCTCCACTACAACAGTTAAGCAGCAGGTCCTTGCAGCTCACATGCACTGGAGTACATATGTAACAGTGTAGGCTGGTAGTTCCCTCATTGTCTCTTTGTGAATTTTCCACTTGACTTAAAGCCCACTCGTGCCAGACCAGAGTGTACAGATAGCCACCATCTATGAAGGTCCCTGCTCATCCAAAAAATTCAACTTAGATACGTTTGCAGCAGATCTGGAGATTTTAAGTGTATTTGCCTCTTGCCATTGTTGCCTGGGTGCTTGTACGGTGTTTGACAAACTGCACCCTTGGTCCTGAGCAGGATTTTGGGAGGTGGCAGCTTTCAAAGCTGCACAGCAGCACAACCTCTGCTCTGCCCCACTGGCTGATTTCTGAACCATGCATTTAAAACATTGCACAGAGCTGTGTCAGGAAAGTATTGAGTCCTCCTCATGGTGATACAGCTCTGTGTTTGGAGAGGTGGCTTTCAGGTACTGGATTTTAAAGCACCATGACTTTGTTACAGCACCATGGGAGAGCAGTCACTGTCCTAAGTCACCAAGGTGCTCCACAAGGTCCTGTGAAAGAAGCCCATCAAATCACCCTTGGCTTAAGGTGCTCAAACACAGAAAATCAGCATAAATAATTTGTTGTTTCTAGTTGACATTTATTTCTTTAAATCTGTAACTTCTTTGGAAGGAAAGGTGCTGGTTGCTCTCTAGCAGACATGTGACTGATGGCCCTTGTGTTTTCCAGGCATAGTATTCCACTACAGAGCAATCTCCACAAGGTACACCTTGACCTTTGAGAAAGCAAAGCAGGCCTGTATCCAGAACAGCGCTGTCATTGCTACTCCTGAGCAGCTCCAAGCTGCCTACGAGGATGGGTACGAGCAGTGTGATGCTGGCTGGCTGGCTGATCAGACTGTCAGGTAACGAACGGTGGAGGGGAAAGGAAAGTCGCAGCAGGGTCATTAGGGAAGGACTTCTGCAATGAAGTCACTGACTGAAAACAGTTGAGAAACAGTTGCTAAATAGCAGATGTTGTAATTGCTGGTGTGCCGAGGGAGGCGGTGGATTACAAGTCATTCTCTGCCAGTGGGGAAAGCAGAGGGACCGTTGTCCTCCTCATCTGGTGGTGACAGCTAAGTAGACAATAGTTTAATCCTGACCCTTCACCCTCCCTGAAAAAGCAGATGCTCTGCCAACACACACAAGTGTGGCTTTGCTGTACTGAGCTGGGAATTCCCCCAGTGATGTCTCTGGACCATCAGAGGAAGGGCAAGACACCAGATCAGTCCTTCCCATAATTTGCAAAATCCATAAATCATCACTCTGTGCAGTGCTCCACAGCTCCCTCGCAGCCTCACTGCAGCTGCCAGAGTCTTGCTCCTCAACTACTTACACATCCTCTCTCCAAGGTACCCCATCCACTGGCCCCGGGAACGCTGCTATGGTGACAAGGATGAATTTCCAGGAGTGAGGACCTATGGCGTCCGTGAGCCAGATGAAACTTACGATGTTTACTGCTATGCAGAGCAAATGCAAGGTGATTTGGGGCTTTTATTGTCACTATAGGCAGAAAGGTCTGATTGTGCTTAGACTGGGCAACAGTAAATACAGAGGCAAAGGGCCTGGAAGCAAGACACGTTAAAGATGGAAAAACACATACCCCAGCAAGACCAGATGTTCTCTACAGTCTCTTTGTTAGACCTTGGACAATTTTAATGCCAAATGACTAATGCAGTACAGAGGGTGGAGTCCATCTAACCTCCACCAGAGTCCATGCCATCTTGCATGTCTCTCCTCATCCATTCAGAGATATCCATGGGTGCATCCTTATGACAGGGTTAAATATTCATAGAATCATAGAATAGTTTCACCTGTAAGAGACCTTCAAGATCATCAAGTCAAACCTTATTCCTAGCCCTATCAAAACCACTAAACCATGTCCCTAAGCAAATCTACCCAGCTCTTAAAAACCTCCCTGGGCAAGCTATTCCAATGCCTGACAACCCTTTCAGTAAATAAATTCTTCCTAATATTCAGCCTGAACCTGCCCTGGTTCAACTTCAGGCCTATTCCTATCTATTGTCACTGGGGAGAACAGACCAACTCCTGCCTCACCACAACTTCCCTTCAGGTCTCCCCTCAGCCTTCTTTTCTCAAGGCTAAACAGCCCCAGATCCTTCAGCCTTTCCTCATAAGAGACATGCTCCAAAGCCTTTACTAGCTTGATATTTGAGACATCAGCACTGAAATTGTCCTTTATCTTCCTCTTGCCACATGATCCCGGTTTGTTTGGTATGTTTTGCTCCAGTCTATATTTGGTCTGTAAGTCTCCCTTACTTCTGGTCTTTATAGGCAATCACCAACATGGGGCTGCAGTTCAGCTGTAACACATAATATGTATGCAATACATCTTCTCATCCTACCCAGACTCTCAGGAGTGGGAAGAGGAGAGAAAGGGAACTGTGGTTAAGTTGTACAGCTAATTCCTGTGATAATGGAGGGTGTAATTGCAGGTAAGGTTTTCTATGCCACCGACCCTGAGAAGTTCACCTTCCAAGAAGCTTTTGACAAGTGCCGCAGTTTGGGAGCCCGCCTGGCCACCACAGGGGAGCTGTACTTGGCCTGGAAGGATGGCATGGACATGTGCAGTGCAGGCTGGCTGGCTGATCGCAGCGTCCGCTACCCCATTTCCAGAGCACGGCCCAACTGCGGAGGAAACTTGGTGGGCGTGCGGACAGTGTACCTGTATGTCAACCAAACAGGGTACCCTCACCCCGACTCTCGCTATGATGCCATCTGCTATAGTGGTGAGTGCATCAGGGTTGTGGGACTAAGTGTTGTATCTCTACATATCAGCAAGCAGGAGCTCCTTGGCCAGGGCTAACCACTTGCTTTTTAGTTATTTTTAAAGGGTATGGGGAAAGCAGGCTTGCCAAAATACTTAGTGCCCTCTTCATGTTCAAGTAAGAAGTAGGTCTAGAAAGTGCATGGATGCCTGACCTGTATGGGGCAGAGGGGTCTGAGGAGGTGGGTGTAACTCAGTCCTCTCCAGTCCTCCCACAACTTCCAGCCTTGGTAGCTCTCCTGGAGACATGCAGCAGCGCTAAGGTGATTCATGTATAAGACTCTGAATAGTGGAGATAGAAGTAAGCAGAGGCCAAGTCTGACCCTGAAGATGTGTACAGTGCTGTGATGTGGTACAGACACCTGCCTGAGTTTTCACACTGGGGTAAATCAGAGACTGTAAGCAGTCTCTGGCAATCAGAAATGGGACAAAATTGCACCTAGGAAGTCAAGAGCATCCCAGCTACTCCTTCTTTCTTCTAACTGTACAGTTCTCCCTGCAGCAAGAAGAGGGCAGAGTGCAGTGGTATATGGTCTGTTCAGATCAGCCAGAGGCTAACATTCAAATAGGATTGCCCTCTCTAAAAAAAAATAACATATTCTTTTAAAATATGTTTTTAAACCCATTTGATTCAGGCCTATAGTGCCCAGATGCATACATGGTCAATGTGTCAGGAGGCCCTGTCAAACCTCTAAGATCCCTCGGAGGCTGCAGCTATATGACCAAGCTAAAGACTGGTCTGCCAAGCCACAGCCTCCTGGGTATCTCAGGCTACGCATCTGAAACTACTGAGTACATCTAGTCCTTATCTGAGCAGCTCTATCTAATTCTCTGAATCCCTTGAGGTCTGAGAGGTACTGACTAAAGTGAACTAGCAGGAAAATGGAATCGGAAATAAGTAGAGCAGGGAAAGCAGTGTTAGAGAAAAAGCCTGACGGTGTCTCATTATCCATCCCTCCTCAAGACGAGACCTGCTTTGTTGCATATCCAAGATATCCCATCCCTCCCTCACCTGCCCAGATCTGTTTAATGCTGCTCTTTAAACCACCCTCCTTTCTGTAGGCTGACCTGCTCAGTGGCATGTTAAACCTGTTCTCCTTCACCCAAGGGATGTGCCCTGAGCAGAAAAGTGATTTAAGAAAGGAAAGGTGAGAGTTTTTTGAATGTATTTGGTACAGCAAGTGGTCTTGGCTGTCTTGGTGATGGGGTTAGCATGCTTATATGTGATGAGCTCTTAAGTCGTTGCCTGGGCAGAGCAGAAGGAGCTCGTGATCCTGGTGAGACTTCGTGCATTGAGCATGAGGATCCAGGACCCAAGCTCCCCTGCTTCCCTCCGGACACCTTAAATTCCTTGCAGCAGGCACTAGAGGTCAGTGCAGACTTGGATATAGGCAAGGTGTTCCAGGGAGGAGAGCAGGGAAAATCCTCTCTGATTTACCAGCTGTAGAGCAAGCGGTGGCCCATTACCTCTGACTCAAGAACACGCGCTCCATGCTGGGGTGTTCTACAAAGCCGTAACGGAGGAAGCAAAACCACTTTTACCAGACTGTCATGATTTTCCTGCTCCTCTCAGAGCCAGGAAATATCCATCTTCTTCTCGGAGGCAGCACCAGTGCAGTATACCTTGCTAGACTGACTGTATCCTCTCTGTTTGCTGCTTTGTCTCCTGATGTAGGGGATGACGTTGAGACTCTTGTCCCAGGGCAGTTCATTGATGAGATAGGAAGCGAGCTGGGCAGCGCTTTCACTGTCCAGACTGTCACCCAGACCGAAGTGGAGCTACCTCTGCCACGCAACGCCACAGAGGAGGAGGCCCGTGGCAGTATTGCCACCCTGGAGCCTGTTGAGATCACACCTACTGTCACCGAGCTGTATGAGGGCTTCACTGTCCTGCCTGATCTCTTCACCACCACGGTTACAGTAGAGACAGCTACCCCAGAGGAGGAGAATGTGACCAGGGGGGATGTCACAGGGCTGGGGGCTGTACCTGCAGAGGTGACCACCATAGCCTTAGGAACTACCATCACCACAGAAACGGCAGAGGTGAGCTCAGTGGAAGAGGTCATGGGGGTGACTGCCACACCAGGACTAGAGTCTGCCTCACCGTTCACCACGGAAGATCAACTCATGCGAGTGACAGCAGCCCCCGGCGTTGGTCTCCTCCCTGAGCAGCCTGTCTCCCCCACGGGTAAGTCACCAAGACTCCAAGAAACCTGAAGATCAGTTTCTTCTATAGGTAACCATTCAGATGAAAATAGCCTGAGGTCTTGCCATCACAGAGGGCATTCAAGTCCCCAGGGGCGTGCAGGCCTTTTTCAGGACAAAGGCAGGCAGAGCACCTCCACTATGATAGTACAGGAGGAGTGAGGAGGAGGCTGTGAGACATCCCATCATGTGCTGAAAAGGGTTCAGCTGGCTGATGTTTGGGGCTGCAGTAGTCATACTCTGCACTCCCAAGTGCATCTGGCTCTAGGAAGGGGGAAAGTCAAGGTAAGAAGATCCTAAAGGAAGGCTAAAGGGATCCTCAGAAAGTAATGCTCAATGGCAGTAGAGTTCAATGAATCTCCATCAAAGTGGTTTTGACAGCCACTGGTCCTTGGGTTGGTGTTGGGGAGACCCTTTCTGGTTATGTATCTCAGTGGAGGGAGGGTCCAATATTTGCTGTCTCACTACAGCTTCTTTTCCCACAGGTGTGGTGTTTCACTACCGTGCTGCCACCAGCAGATATGCCTTCTCCTTCGTCCAAGCCCAGCACGCTTGCCTGGAGAACAATGCAGTTATTGCCACTCCTGAACAGCTTCAGGCTGCCTACGAGGCTGGCTTTGACCAGTGTGATGCCGGCTGGCTGCGGGACCAGACAGTCAGGTAAAAACATATTGACCTGGGGAAGACACCTCTCAAAACTGCTATTTAGCCATGAAATTGAGGCTTTGTTCTGTCCTGCTGCTCTGCTCATCAGCATCTAAAGCCTTCCTGACCTAAGGCTGTCTCCAGGACATGATACCTAGTGTCCCATAGGCCTGTTCTACCCATTTCCTAACCTGTGTATACATCCTACAGTGGTGAGCTCCCTTGACATGTAGGAAAAGTGGAAGAACATTTGTATTCATTGCCCCGAGCTGGATGTGAAGTTGTTTCCAAAACATACTTGGGGTCTCCAAGCACCTCTAATGGTCAATTGTTCATGCCCTGCTCCCAAATACGTTTAGGTTCTTCAGTCCAAGGTACGTAAGGCTGACCTTAGGTTCCCTCCTCTCTTCTTCTTTTGGTAGGTATCCCATTGTGAATCCCCGAAGTAACTGCCTAGGAGACAAAGAGAACTCCCCAGGCGTGCGGTCATATGGCATGCGCCCAGCCTCGGAGACATACGATGTGTACTGCTACATTGACAGGCTCAAGGGTATGTTCTCCCCCTTCCTCTGGGCATGCCTGTGGAGCAAAAATGTGCTTTGCACCTCCACATCTGTGTGTGCCTGAGTGGGATGCAGTGACTCACACCTGTTTTCTCTCCCATCCCTCAGGTGAAGTGTTCTTTGCATCCCAGCCAGAGCAGTTCACCTTCCCAGAAGCTCAGCAGTACTGTGAGACCCAAAATGCCACATTGGCCTCTGTTGGCCAACTCCACGCTGCCTGGAAGCAGGGCCTGGACAAATGCTACGCTGGATGGTTAGCCGATGGCAGCCTGCGCTACCCCATCGTGAGCCCCCGTCCTGCCCGCGGCGGGGATGCGCCTGGCGTGAGAACTGTCTACCAACACTACAATCAGACAGGCTTTCCCGACCCTCTGTCCCGGCATCACGCCTTCTGCTTCAGAGGTACCTCCCACTCCTTGCAAGACGTGCAGACCAGTCTCCTTGGGGAAAGGGATTTCACGGGGGAGGTTGGGCACATTGGGGTGCCAGTATCTTGGACTGTGAATTTTTGGAAACTCCCTCCAATACCTTTTTGTTCTAGCTCTGCCACCTGAGGAGGAGGAGGGCGTCACCTCTTTGTTTGATGATGTGCTGGCAACCCAAGTGATCCCTGGAGTGGAAGGGGTACCCTCTGGGGAGGAGGTGACCATGGAGACAGAGTTTGCCACTCAACCTGAGAATCAGACAGCCTGGGGGACAGAGGTCTTTCCAACTGACGTGTCACTGCTCTCAGGTGGGTCAGAGCTTCCCCATCTCCTAGGTCACGCTTGGCTGGTGTTGTAGGGGTGGGACACTCCCAAAATAAATGTGCCATGTCCTTGCTGAAGGGGACTCCCTCTAAACCTAAGTGATTATCACCCTATTTGAAAAGCCTGAGTCTGTGCACACAGGAGGAGCTACATGTGTATTTTTATTGAACTTTTGTCTAGGACTGAACTAAATGACCAGCAGGGCAGCCACACATGGCATTGCCAGAGCAGATTATGTAGTTGTGTATCCAGGATAGGGAAGGCGGGCTAGAATCACATCTCAGGCCATGCCTTCTAAGGAGGACAGAGCTGTAGCATGGTCAGAATAGCACCTTCTCTTCCACATGTTATTTCCAAGGAAGATGTAGTTTGGTTTTGGTACCTGGGAATTGGTATCACTGTTGTCATCATCCCATGTCAGAAGATTATATATGCTGCCAGCTGCACAGAGATATTTAGTTTATAGTTGTTTAAGATATAATGTTCAGTAACAAATCTGAAGGGACCAAAATATTTCTGCAAGCACACAGGACTTTTTGCCTTTATCCTAAAAGCATTGGTCTGGAGGTAAAGTCAATCAGGAAATTGTCAGCTGCTTCTTTAAAACAATTTAGTAGATAATTTTTCTACCTCCCTGATTGCTCTTTCTTTTCCAGTGAGTCCATCTGCTTTTCCTCCAGCTACTGTAATACCAGAAGAAACAAGCACCAATGCTTCCATCAGCGAAGTGTCAGGGGACGTGACTGAGTCTGGAGAACATCAAGTTAGTGGTGAATCTTCAACATCTGTGTGGGTATCCAGAGTCCCAGATACAAGCACAGAACCAACCTCTGGAAGTTTTGAACTTAGTGGAGAACACTCAGGGATTGGAGAAAGTGGATTACCATCAGTAGACCTGCATACCAGTGGCTTTCTACCTGGAGAAAGTGGGCTACCCTCAGGGGACCTGAGTGGCATACCTTCCGGCATCATTGACACCAGTGGCTTATCTTCTGCAGAGGAAGGTGTATCAGTGTCTACTTCAAGGATACCGGACATCAGTGGGATACCATCTGGAGTGGAAAGCAGTGGACTGCCTTCTGGATTTAGCGGTGAAATCTCAGGCACTGAGCTAGTCAGTGGCATGGCATCTGCGGAGGAAAGTGGACTCACCTCTGGTTTTCCTACCATCTCTCTTGTGGATGCCACATTGGTGGAAGTTGTCACAACAACACCAGAACAGCGACAGGAAGGAAAAGGATCCATTGGAGTCAGCGGCGAAGGAGATCTGGCAGGGTTCCCATC
>JANHFX010026877.1:2440-13786 GCA_027560015.1 Chloroceryle amazona | reverse complement strand
AAAGAAAAAGAAAAAGAAAAAGAAAAAGAAAAAGAAAAAGAAAAAGAAAAAGAAAAAGAAAAAGAAAAAGAAAAAAAGAAAAAGAAAAAGAAAAAGAAAAAGAAAAAGACCCCACAGATTTCCTTTTTTGGGTCGTTACTTTTTACAGTGCTCTGGGGACTGCGAACATGGAAAATCTACAAGGAAGATTCCATAGGCTGGAACCCAAAATGCTGTTTCCCATATTCTGGCTGTCTTTTTACCCAAACCCTGCCATTTTTGAAATTTAGCTCTTTCAAAAAGACCAACTCTAATATCTGTGCCTCATATTGTGCTCAGAGTTTGTAGGATGTAAGGAATGTCCATTAAGTGTAATTAATTTTGACTAACATAAAAGCACAAGTGAAGCAAGTTCAGCTTATAGAAGAGGCTTAGAAAGAGGAGCAGGGAGTCTTGTGGCTGTTGCCCTCTTGTCCTGTTGTTGGAAGATTCTGGTTAGATCCAGCAGTCTTTTAGTAGGATGATTTAAGAAGAATTATATTTTCTGCTCTGTGTAGTCTTTACATGTCTGTAAAAGCCAGACCAGAAGCAGAAGACAACAGAAGATTAACGCTTGGAGTGCCACTATTTTTTAGTATTTAACCAAACTGAAGGCTATGCATACACATATCTTTAGTCAGCAGTTTGAGTCCTCTCTGAGGACAGGAACCCCACAAGCCTGAAGAATTGTCCATAGGCTTGGCTTCTTCATCCAGAGTTTTGCCAACTCAGCGGGTCTTTTCGCTTCTGGTAACATTTGAAGACAAATAATTATTAGCTGAAAAAAGCATGCTGGCACTTCAGTGAAAGGCTGTGGTTTGGAACACTCTGACCAGTCAATGACTTATAAACTTCACTCATGTTGGGGGGGGGGAAGAGAAATGTGCTGAAATTGCAGCTATTTATTTTAAGTTTTGCTTGTCTTTTGAGAAACAAGTTCATGAAGTCTGCTGCCTATGGCCCTGACACAGCTGAAGGTTAGAATCCAAATAAGAAAATGTCTTGATGGGTTTTCCTCATTCTTCACACACCAGAAGTGCAAGGGATAGAGTTTTGTTGGTCCAGAACAGATCAACCCGGAAGAAAAATCTCTAGAAAACACTCACCTGATTCATAATGTTTCATTTAATGCAGAATGAGGAGTATGCTCTCAAGGAGATACAAGTCCTGACTGAGAGACAGTCAAAAGCACAGACCATTTGTGGCTGGCCAGATGATTTGATGTCTTCTGGATATACTGTCTATTTTGCACCAGAAGTTTATTAGCTTAATTAAATCTTTTCTCTGAAGATGCAACCTACAGTCCTGGACTAGTGATATATACATGCCAGTTTAAGTCTATACATAATATTTTGAAGGCAGACATGTCCAAATATCTTGAGCTCTCCTTCCAAGGGAGTGTTGGACAAATCAAAGGCACCAGCAGATCAACAGATTCTCTGGAAATTTGATGTTCTCTGGATGAATATAGCTTTTTTAAGGCTGTAGCAATATCTGGCCCTTCTGCTGCATGGAGTCTTCAGTTTAATTATTGTAGTTAATTATTTTAATGACTTAATTGCACATCATAATTCACTAGCTGGCTATGTAATGTTCAATGCTAGCATTTTACTTAAATTGTGAGAGAACTGTTTTCCCCAACTCCTCCTATTCTTTTCTTGTAGGAGTCACTCTACAATTGCTCCAATGTTTTTCTTACTGTTTGAGCTATTGGACTGGCACTTCAAACTTCCCAGGAGTCTCTGAAAAGAAAATTTAATTTGTACCTGGATTATTATTTTTTTCCTCAGTCTCTAGAATATAATTATCTAGCTGGTCTCTGAGTCCCTGTTTGGATAATCGCACTTACAAGGAGACCTGTAAAGAAATTATGAGGGGCACAGTAGGGACTGTTGGACATCCTGAACATGCCTTGTCTTTCTGTCTTACATTTTTCTCTCTGTGGAACAAAAACAGGACTTCAAATCCTAGGATATATTTCAAAACCAGTAACTCATAGCTTCAGAACTATACAGTCTGTTCAGGGTTTGGGTGATAGCATTCACTCTGGTCACAAGCTGCTTGTCCTCAGTAGCTGTCTTAAGAAGAGAGCTGACCTTGTTTACTGGGTGGATGTTCTTGCTCTTCTTCCACACACACTGCCATTGAGAGAAATGCATAGACTGTATTGTTTTAAAAAGTATTGTCTTCATAGCTTCGGATGAAGAATTTTAATAGTATTTCCTTCTCACCACTCACTGACACTGTGTGTTTGCTTTTGCCTGACATTTGCCTTCTGAAGAAAACCAACACCAACCTCTTTCATTTCTAAAGGATTTCTCTTTCCAATTTCCATGATCTAATACTGCAAATTGTTTTCAAAGGCATTGGGAGAATGCTGATGTTGTGTTTAGTTGCACAAAAAAAGCAGATCTGACTAAATATAGTATGTATCTGGCAATGTAAGGGAAATCTTAGGAAGAAAATGGTGAAACAAATTCAAAGTTTGCATTGTGGCTATGCAACTCCCCTTGCTTTCTCCAGCCAACAGTTTACATCTTCCAGATGCAAGACTCTGTTTAGATTGGGTGCTTTGTTTTCATTGTTTTAATTTAAAAAAAAAAATAAAAAATCTATAAATTAGGCCTTGGGTCCCATCGGTAGCAAAAAATAAAAACTGTTGTGACAATAGATTTGAATAATCTTTTGCAACTTCTGGGTGATACTAACTGCAGTATCAATCGTCTTCTAACAAGCTGCTAATTTTGCATTATCCTCGAGAGGTGAGTTAATAATATATTCTAATTGGGCTTCCTATTCTTGGCACCGCAAGGCATTTTCTCCCCTGTCTTTGTTTTAGAGCTCAGGCTCTTGAAAGGAGCTGCCTCTATTCTGCATCCCATGCTGCATCACTTGTCCTTTGTTAGCACTGGGTAATAATAGCAGTAGTCGTGTCTTCTTGGCGGTTGACAAGCACTTGAGCTGCATCTCAAAGCAGAGCTGACTTTTCAAATGACTGCTCACCCAAGCAAATAAATAGCTTGCGTCTGCATAAGATCCCTGAGTGTCAAGGTACCTGGCAGGCAGTGCAGTGGAAGCGGGTTCTTGCTTCGCTCCGGGCAGAGCTGGCACACCCAGCGTGCCACAGGCTTTTCAGCTGGCTGAAGAGGTGTACAGTGATTTACTAACGTCATCTAGCTCTAAAATTTCTGGAAGTGGACACATTTATGGTATGTAAAAGGTTATGAAGAAACTAGCCAAGATGGGAGTTCTCACCTCCCATAAATCCTATGGCTTAGATGCAATATCCTAGAAAACCGACTTTCCAGAGTTTCCGGAGACAACACCACCATCAATTTTACCATTTAGAACTTGATTTTCTAAAAGATCTCCAAGAACCAGATTTTCTGGAAGGACTAGAATCAGAAATACTTTCTCCAACCCAGCGGATATGTTTGAGTTTCCTGTTACCAGCTTGGTGATGTGATTCCACATCCAAATGGACACAGGGTCACTGACCCAACAGCCCAATGGGCTGAAGGATGACTTCGGTATTTATGATCATCATATGTTAAAAACATCTTCTCTCCAGCCAATTGCAGCACAATTCTGGGAAGAAAACCTGTCTGTGTCTCACTTGTATTTTTTGTCTGTTTTTCCAATGCTACCAACAAGTACACACACTTTGTCTATGTGTCATACATAAAAATATATGTGTATATGTATGGAGAGATACATAGCATATATATTCTCTGCAGAAATTTGTTTTTACAGCATATATAATATCTGCAATCATATTATATACAGTACCTGTAAAAGGAAATTCTGTTTCCATGTTATTTCTCATCTGGAAATTTGTGGCAATGAGTTTGCACTTCAGTGCCTGCTCCCTTCTCCTAGAAGACCAGGAATGGCAACTCACAGCAAGTCTTCTGCATGTCAGAAGAAATTTTGGACGTGCCAAGTTTTTGTCCACAAGTCTGGAGACAGCTGAAGACCCATTATTCCCTGCTAAACATTCTGATTTAGCTCTCTTTATGTGCAGTAGTGTGTTTTCTACTTCACAGAGCTGAACAGACAAAGGAGACCCTTTCCTTCCTTGTTCAGCTGGAGATCACTGCAATCAACATGAACTTCTGCTTCCACTGCCGTTGGGAAGCCCAAGAGGTCTCAGGAGTTATAATCATCCCTCAGGATACCTCATTTTCTTTTATGTTTTCTATCTTCTAGGATCTCCAAATATGGCTAATAAACAATAGTCAGTCAAGTTCTGTTCCTCTCTTCTACTAGGCCTGTGAGCCCCATTTTGTTCTGGAAAGTCTGAAAGTATTTATTAGTGTCACAGAAACAGGAATTCTCTTCATCTTACAGTGAACAAAGAAATCCAGAAAGCATTTGAGAGTATTTAGAAGGGCAAGCCAGAGGAAAAAGCTCCTGTCAGGGAGGAACTGCAAAACTGGAGCAAGAGTTTCAGCAGCCATCTGAGGAACAATTGCATTGCTCACTGTGATACAGCCCAGGATAAAGATGACAATCTTCATGCTCCAAAGCCCATATGGATTTACCATCCAAGGTCAGAAAGAATTTTCTCCATCACTTAGGCGTGTTACAAAGCATGTCAGCTCTTAGTTCTTGTATCAGACTTTGGCCACTGAGTGACTAGACAGCCATGTGGGGTATAATACACGTCTGCTCTCTTATGCCATGGGACACTGAGCAGCTGGGCCATGGTTCTGCGGGGAAGCCATATCTGACCACAGATACTCCATCCAGAAGATGAAAGCAGACCCTGGGGAGTCACTGCTCTGCTCTGGTATTTCCATAGCCAGAATGTTTATCATCTTTCAATGTTTCCTCACTAACCCCTCTCATTTGCAAGAAGAGCATGGAGCCAGCACTTTTAAAGACTTAAGATTTCTTCTGAGTGTGAAAGAGAAGAATGTTGTCTCACATGAAGATCTAACCAGTCATCATTTAACCTAACCTGCAAGGATATGCTCCCACCTTCTTCCTTAGTCTTCCTCCTTGTTTCTGAGTTGAACGTCTCTGAAATTTTTCCATTCTGAATGACTCTTCCTCTTATTCCAGAACTCAATAAATAGGATTAAGGCTCAGTCTGGAGAGATACCGAGAGAAGAGCTTTTACTTCTAGCACAGACCTTCTACATCTTCAAGGAGAAGAAATTAATTACAGTTAGGAAGAAACTAGCAGTGAGCACTGGCAACAGGAAGGATGGTTAGGAGACAGATCTATTTCTGGATGTTTCCTTCACTTATGAGAATACCACGTTCTTCCTTGTAGACCCATATCTGGTGGAGACACAGGCACAGGTTTATATGTTTGATGCATCAGTCAGAGACAGCAGTCAAGGAAGAATTACCACCGCTATCGAAGACACAGAGTGCTGCATACTGGCTGCATCATGCTAAGCTTGTTCTGATACCTTCAGAGTGCTGTTCAGCCATCACGTGACAGAAAACCAATGTCTTCCTTGTAGGGTGGGTTTGATATCTTGCCGTCATTCTTCCAGCAGCAGCAGTGGCAGTATGTTTTGAAATAAAACCCTAGCATCTTCCAAGTTCCCCCAAAACCACTGATACTCCCTTCTAAACAAGCAAGGAAACAAGTTCTTCTGTTGGTGGATTGTCTGCCCGGAGCCCTAATGGAAGCCCTTGATTTCTTGCAGACACTGATGAGTGCCACGCAAGCCCCTGTCTGAATGGAGCTACCTGCGTTGATGGCATCGACTCTTACAAATGCTTATGCCTTCCCAGCTACGGAGGTGACCTGTGTGAGATCGGTACGGCCTACCTGGCTTCAGCTAATCTTACTAACTGCTGCGCTACCTTGTTCCCACCTTACCCCCCAAAAAAAGCTCATACCAAGTGCTCCCATCAGTCCTGCCCTCATCTCAATAAGCTAACTTCTAACAGCAGCTTAAAATACATCAGGGAAAAGCTTTGAGCCTCCTGCTTGTATATTTTGATGAGTTTGTTCATCACAGCATCATGTCCTCTGAGATTCCTAAGCAGCTTCTAATGCTTTCTTCAACTTCCTCTAAGTTTCTCTAGTGAAGCTCCACAGAGATCGTAACAATGTTGGTTACAGAAGTTACTGTCTCTGGTTCAAGGGTCTCTCTGCTCATCTGTAACAGTAGGAAAACATCTGAGTACATCTTCACCTCAGGCAAACTTTCTCTGCTAGACTGGAATTTTATGGAAAGATGCTTCAACTGAGCCATGAAAAATGATTGTGTTTCAATCTGTGAAGATGCAGCTGAGACAAGCCTCATTCACTCCAGGAATCTCCACAGATTTGACACTGTGTAACATTTTTGTCATCTCTTCAATGTGGCATCCTGTGGCAAAATCAGCAGGGAATGTGTATCTTTGAGAAAACATGAAATGACTTATTTTGCCATCAAAATTAGGTACTCTGACCTGCACTAATACTTCTTTTTGTTTCCATAAGGAAAGAAAAAGTGTTGTGGGTTTTGGTTTTTTTTCTTAAAGCTGATGAAAATCCAGCCCTTTATCAGCTTAGCTGAGGAGTCTCTCCTGCCTTGCTGAAACAAAAGAGAAATAAGGTTGCAGTGCCTTCTTCATCTTGGCACAAGTAATGGTAACATGCATTGCATTTTCTCTTCCCCTTTCTCTACATCTCTCTTTCTGCTTCCAACATGAACATATGGCGTAGACCACAAGAAGGTGGCTCAGGATCATTGGACTGTCTGGGCAGAAATTGTGCTGCCTTAAAATCACTTTACTAATGCAACCTCATCGGCCTCTGATTGACCCATCACTGCTACCTATTGTTGAAGATGCCTGTAACCCAACAGGAGACTTCTTTCCCTACAGTTGCTTACAATCTTGTTTGGTCCAAGCCAGATTTAATTTTTGCCTGCAAAGACCAAGAATTCTTAGAGCTTCAGCTACTTCCAGGTACTTCATTTGATCTGTTGAAGAAAGCAGAATTTGTTTCTAATGACTCAGCTAGCTACCAACCTATCCAACATCTACGAGGCTTCTGCAATCTCCATCTGGAAGAACACCAGAAGGGTGGATTAGGATGAATTAAGGTGATTGAAGGTGTTGTACTTTGACCTACCAGCTTTAAAAAAGAAGAAAGAATCCAAGTACAGAAATTCTTACTGGAAAGGGAGAGAGACATGAGGATTCATGAAAGCCTACCACTCCAAAAGCAGCAAGTGCCTGAGAAAGGGTGGTACATTGGGCATCTGGAAGGCTGAGATTAAACACATTTATTTGATTTTCTGTTTCCTTCAGTCACACAGAGCATATGTGTGGTGTTGCACTTCATGGGAGCTGGTATTTTCTGGTGGTTTCTCCATTTGCCCCTTGTCCCCTCAACTGTGGTTTTGCTGTTTGCTGGGGTTAATTACTGGGTTCAACTCTTCGGTGTTTCTCAGATGGTAAAAGATATTCTGAAAAACTGAAAAATTTTGTATACTTCTATAGCAGCTTCCAAGCTTCTTCCTTGAGATTTCATTTTCTCTCTCCAGCATGGTAAATTTCTGCCTCCATCTCTTTTCTTCCATCTTGGTGGACTTGCTCCAGAGCCCCAGAACCAAACACCAAGTGATGCAACCACTTGAACCTGGTCTCTCCTCCTCTCTTTCATTTTCAGCATATACATTTTGATTCTGGGCATCTGGATCCAGGCTTTGGAGTTTCTTTCCAAAGCAATAAAACTCTGTAGGCCAGAACGAATGGGAAGAGAGGCATTCTTCCTTGTTTAGTTCCTCAAAAACATAGCCCAGGAACATGACATCAGAACTTGAACTGCTCAGGATCACTCAAGTTTTCTAGTAGCATTGGTCACATTACTGCAAATACAGGGCCTTCAACACAGGGTCCCCTCTCTGCATGTCTCTTGGATGCCTTATGATAATTTTCCCTGGGATTTCCCATGGGCAACAGTGTCAGGGTTTGCTTTTTAGTGGAAGTGACCATGTGTTGTCCCATGCCATGAGAGCATGAGCTGCCAAGAGGTGAGTTGGAAGGCTTACAGACCCATGTACCAACTCCTTTTCATCCCTCCTTTGTGTGTTTCAGACCTGGAAAACTGTGAGGAAGGCTGGACCAAGTTCCAGGGCCACTGCTACAGGCACTTTGATGAGAGGGAAACTTGGATGGATGCAGAGAATAGATGTCGACAACATCAAGCCCACCTGAGCAGTATCATCACCCCGGAGGAGCAAGAATTTGTGAACAGTGAGTGCTGAGGGCAACGTGAGACTGTGCAGGAGTCCATCCATTGGGCTCTGAGTCTATGGGCACATTTATGCAAAAATGACATAAAAACCACAATGTCCCCCACTGGTTCTCAGATATTTCCTAACATGGCCTCACCCTGGCTTGGGAAAGGAATGACTGTCAAGCCATGAGACACAAAAGGGCCCTTTCTCACCTAGGACAGATCTTACCACATTGCTGATGAGGCTTGTTCACAAAATGTTCACTTGATGCACCAAGCACAGTGATCCATGCCAACATGGGTGGATCAATGCTCATGATGTGCTGCGTGGGGAGGGAGATGAACAAGCATGATGCAGGGAAAAAAGGACATCAGGGGCTAGTGACTGGGAAAGAGACAAATAACTCCAATGCTCCAGGGCCACAGACAGCTGAGATGGCAAAGAAACATTTCCAATAAGGTGTAGGGGAAACCTGACCCACTCTTCTCTCCCCCTCTGACTCTTCCAGGCCATGCACAGGACTACCAGTGGATCGGTCTCAGTGACAGAGCTGTGGAGAATGACTTCCGCTGGTCCGACGGGCACTCCTTGGTGAGCCTGCTGCAGCTCACAGCATGGGCTGGCTTTCAGTGCAGGGGAGGAGGGTCTCCTTGGATGGAAAGAGACCCATGAGTTCCATGCTGAGTGCTTGGCTTTGGTGTTGAGTGGAGGTAGCCCTAAACTTTGCAGGGCTCAGGTTTTTTCCAGGCCTTTAGTAAAACTGGTCATCTAAGCTCCTGGGCACCATCATGATAGAAACAATCACTGTAATGGCAGTGCTGGCAACCCATGGTCTCTGCTGGTGAGATGCATGGGCTCAGCCTTAGGTGAAGGGCTTTCCTCTCTTGGCAGCAATTTGAGAACTGGCGGCCCAACCAGCCTGATAACTTCTTCGCGGCGGGTGAGGACTGTATTGTGATGATCTGGCACGAGCAAGGTGAATGGAATGACGTTCCCTGCAACTATCACCTCCCTTTCACCTGCAAGAAAGGAACAGGTGAGCACCCTGGTCCGCGCCAGCAGAGATGGTGGGCTCAGACAGTGGCCGTAGTGCTGGAGTGGAGCCCCCATTGCACGTGAACATGGGTTTTGTCACTGTAAAGGGTGCTCAAAAAGATAGAAGGTGTTAGCAATACAAGCTGGCCAAGGCTCTGGAGAAAGTTTCATGAGGGCTTGAAAATAGGTAAGATGAGCCACCAAGGATGGGGTTTCACAAACCCAGGCAGAGCCATAACCTGGCTGCAGCATCCCTCCTGTGTGCCACCGCTGTGTCCTCCCACAGACACAAGTGGCTGTTGTGATACCCAGCTCTTGCGGCCTCTCCAGAAAGAAGGAATAGAGCCCTGAGGCAGACCACTACTTAATTTCAAGGCCCATCACAGAATTTTTATATCCCTCATCCCTAAATTTTGTGGACTGAGGCAATCTCAATTGGATTTAAGGTTTTATATGCAGGAGAGAAGGAGTGAAGAGGCTGTGTGTGCCCAGCCTCAAGAAGCTGCCTGGGTGTGAGCTGCCAGCTCAGCCAGGCAGGACTTCTTGAGCTCTCCATGTCTTTGCCCATCTCCTACAGTGGCCTGCGGGGACCCTCCTGTAGTGGAGAATGCCAGGACCTTCGGCCAGAAGAAGGACCGCTATGAAATAAACTCTATGGTGCGGTATCAGTGCAACCAAGGCTACATCCAGCGCCACGTGCCTACAATTCGGTGCCAGCCCAACGGGCAGTGGGAGGAGCCGCGGATATCCTGCATAAACCGTACGTCTCGGTCCCTTTCCCTACGAGCCTGGGCTGATGCATCCCTGTAGCTGGGAGGAGGAGCTGGGAATGAGCGGGGCATCGTCTTAGGGTACAGGTTAGCTCTGAGCCAGGCAGAAGGGGACATCATGGTCCCCTTGACTTGTTGAAAGCTCCCCTGTGATGAGGCCATGCGAGTTGACATCTTCTGGGCAGGTGTGGATCATGGGGGCTGGCTGGAGGGGCAGCCCAGGCAGTTTCTGCTCTGGGAGGCTCTTCTACCTAGGGAGGGTAGGGGTAGCTGCAGAGCCAGGAAAGGTCAACAAAGAGATCACCAAGGGCCCAGGCTACTCAAAGAAAGGAACTTAAAAGAAATGGCCTCTAAAAGGGTGAGTTTTGGGACAACCAGCATCAGCAGAGAGAAGAGGAGGAGCAGCTGTGGTCCCCCTGAGCCCTTCCTTGGCATTTCCCTGCCCTGGGAGTGGGCAGAAGCCCTGCAGCAGAGCTAAGCCAAGGGGCAGGGCTGGGCTCCTGACCCTTCCCCAGCTAAGGCCTCCAGCTAACAGCAGACAACCTTCTCCCACTGGCGTCCCAGCCTGCTCCCATCCCTGCCTACACCCCTGTCCAATCCCTGTTTGCTGCAGCTTCCCAATAACTTTGTCAGCTTCAGCCAAATAGCATCTGTTCAGCAGCCTCCTTGCCGGGTTCTGGTCCAGCTGGGCAATTCCAGCTAAAGCAATGGTCCAACCGCCAGGGAAAGTTGATCTGAGCTTAAGTTAGTTGATGCTAACTTGCGCCCCAGGGAGGAGATGGAAGGAGGAGGATTGGAGGAGGTGTCCAAGGCCAGCCACGTAGTGCAGACCAAGCCACCGATACCCTTGATTCTGACATGGACCTGGAGAGCTGCAGGCTGCTCCCAGCATGGACCACCAGTGATCAAGAGACCTAGGCTGTTCTCAACAAGCCTTTGCTGCTTCCATCAAAACCCTCCTGCAATTAGCACACTGGAGCAATGCCAGCTTTGAGGGAGACTGGAGGCAAAGATCAGACAGAAACCTTGTCCCTGACAGCCCAATGGGGCTGCTTCCCCTCCTGTTCCCTGAGCATATCCCACCACTGATGGGTATTTCCCTCCCTGTCCCAGGGGACCAGGGAGGGACTAGGCGGGCAATGGGTGAGATGGGAAAGCGGTCCCCATGCCCACTCCATTAACAGAGCTGCCCTCCCAGCCAGGCACAGGGAAGGACTGGGACAAGAATACACAGAGATAGTGCCTCTGCCCAGGCTCTCCGTAGGCACCAGGCACCTTCACCCCTGGGTGAAGCAAACACCAGCTTCAGGGGCCAAAGAAGGGCT
>JANHFX010026876.1:0-27163 GCA_027560015.1 Chloroceryle amazona | reverse complement strand
GGTACCGACCTCGGAGCTCCTCTCTGTGCCCCGGGGCCGCCGCTGACGCCGGCAGCAGGTAAGGGACGGCTGAGGGGGGGCGGTGAGGCCGCCGGGGTGATAACTTCTGACCGCGGCTCCTCGGGGAGCGAGGAAGCTGCGAGGTGCAGGGCTGTGGGTAACCTTAATCTCTGGGAAAGGTGCCTGGCCCCCATGGCTGCTGCCTTGAAATAGCTCTCGCTGCTAACGGTGCAGTTAGGCTGAGCTACGGCCAGGGCGGTGAGGAGCTGTTGGGAAGGAGCCTGCTCTGCTCTGACCGCTGCAATGGGCTTCGCAGCTCCCTGCTCCGGTTCCCTGCTCTGCCGGGGTGAGGGCAGGGGATGCAGCTGGAGGAGTGGGCTCAGAAATGGCAATTGTGAAACCTCACAACCGCTTCATGCTTTATTTGCGGTTCGAAGAGCAAGGAAAATACATTTTTGAAAGCATTGCTTTGCTGAAGTCATGTGAAAGGAAATGTTACTTGAAACACCTCCGAAGGATGCCTGTTTGATAAAACAAGTAAGTCTTGGGAGGATAGGGCATTGATGTCCTACCTGGAAAGGAATGTCTTGTCTTGCTGTGGGAAAATTAGTCTCTAATTGTTGATTGTCTGTACAGGAAGGTTAAAAAGAAATTATTAGCTTTTAAAATGACACCTGAACGATTCCTTAGCTGAGCTACAGGAGTTCTAGAACAAATTGAACTGCCAGAGACTTGTGGGGTACGTGCAGCTGGAGGTTTCCTCAGTGCAAGTGTTTGTTTGGTACCATAACTGCTACACAACATCCCTTACACAAGCTGTAAATTACTCCATGCTAACGAGAGGTACGGGTACATTGTCCTGTGCAGCTTTATCTGGCACTTAATGAATTTGGGGGTATTGTGCAGGACAGACATACTTTTAGTAATTGACCATCTTGGTTTTAATTAGTCAACCAGCTTAGAGTTACAGGAGGCTTGGAAATGGGCAACTTTCCTCCAGCCCAGCTGCCTTTTCCTGGTCAGCCCTGTTAAGTGATTGCAGGTGTCCTGCTGAGTGAGGTCATTTGGCCTACAGCCTTTCTGCTCCCCTGCAGGGTTTGTGCTCTTCATGGGAGTGAGCTTTATTTATCTATTTATTTCCCCCTCACAACTGGGTAGGATTCAAGCTGTCTGATTTCTTTTCTTCTGATATGGAGAATGAATAAAGTAGCTGCACCAAAATGACACAGTGCTAGACAAATATGCTGTAGAGTGCTTTAAGTTTAGTCACGTTGTTGGTGGTTCCTTTGGTGCTTAATACGTTATGCAACCAGAAGCAACAGAGAGCTTACGGGCAGTGTGAAAAATAAATTCTCCTGGCACTTAAGGTAATTTCTACCAGCATTGGTAACCTGGCCCAACGGCATCTTTCCAATCTTTGATTTATTTAATTTGTGGGATGATTTACCAGATTAAGCAGTGGTACTGCCTGCAGCTGAGTGGTTGGCTGATACTCGGGGTGCACGAAACTTGACTGGGTTGCACGCCAGGCACAGGGTTGGTTTGTTCATACCTTTATTTTGGTCTGCAGGGGTTTCAGAGTGTGTGTTCCCCTCCTGTCACCACATCCTCTGCTTCTGCTTTGAAACATGGGACGTGAAGCACAGATGGCTCCTTCAGCCATGGCATGCCTTTTGACACACTAGGAAGCTAAACGCTTTGCTCTGTAGGTGTGCCACTGGCTCTGACAGTACTGGTCACAACTGTACATTTTATAACTTCCAAATGTTAACAAATCTGGGTTTGAGGAAAAAGCTTCAAGATCAATATGAATTACCAGCTAACGTGAATCAGTAATCAAACTACTCCAGTCTATGTTCTTAGCTGTGGCTGAATACGACTCTGTTGTTAGGAAATGTGTTTGAGTTGCCCATGCTCTATCCAGTTAACACACTCACATCTCTGCCTGTGACATACCTGCTTTCAAGTACATGAATTATTAGTGATAACAGAAAACCTACTTGGGGTGAGGAAGCTGTAGTAATGGGGTGGCTACTCTTCCTTGAGAAAAACCCACCTGGGGAAGAAACTTGGCTCTCAGTTGAGCTTTTTGGAATGCAGGAATCTATTTCACAGCATTTTTTATTTTTTTTCCTCCTATATGAGCTGCAACAACACACTGAGAATAGCTTTCCTGGTTGTTATAGTCAAGTAAATAAATTTGGTATACGCTTTTGTTTTAGTGAGCTGCTGTATAACCTGCTCTACAATGCTAGGAGGAAAATCATATATCTTATTTTTTTGTCTCAGTGCTGGTAACATCCAGTAGCACTAATATGGGTATTGTCATATCAGCATTTTTGTTATTTAGGAATTTGTGTCTCACCTGCTTGCAGAGCCTCAGCAGGAGGTGTAACACTGTACTGTAATTATTTAATCAACGATAAATGGTACTTTCCTGTGTTGTGCTATTGTGTTTTGGTCTTTTGAAAGAAAACATAGTGTCTTTCATGAGCAACTTTGTTTTCATTGCACTTCTGGTGAACCCTCTCTCTTCCATACAGTCAGGTAACTGGAGTCGAGCGATGTTCCCTTCTTCTCTCCGTACCCCCATAAAATTTAATACCAAAATTCTCTCTGTGGGGAGAAATAGTTTCACAAGTTGGTTGTGTTGGTCTTGGACTACCGAGCGTTGAGATTATTACCAGTTCTGGAAACTGTACGTGGAACTCTGAAAGCAACTGAGCCATGTGACAGAGCACCCATGTACAGCAGCTTGTGTGCTCTCGTAGTGCCTATGCAGCGTTCTGTCTCACCTCCGGTCCTCACCAGCTGTCAGGAATAGCACCAGTTACACCGCTCACGGTTACCAGCGTTCCCAGCAGCAAAGGTGCCGATAGCAGGGTCATCAGTCGGAGTTTGTCATCTGCAGGAAGTCCTTTCACCCCTCCAGTGCTGGGCTTCATCTGTATTTTAGTTCTGCATGGATTTTGGACTGCGTAGGTAAGCTCAGAAAAATAATTCTCCTTTCTGAGAAGGGAGGGCTGTCTCCGCCCGCAGGATACGCTCATTCAAAACACCAGCAAAATAACCTATTTCCCAGCTCAAGCCCTTCAGCACAGAGAGCTAAGGTTTTGTGGTGCCATGGAAATAAAGGAATTACTTCAGCACTGCCAATGATGATTTTTCTTAACTATTATTATGATTGTTTTTTTCCAAAATCCCGGAGGGAGGGAGATTTTTTTTTCCCAATTTAACTTTTTCTTGTTGCCAAGGTCAAGTGAGAGAGCAGTCTAGCAATAATTACCCTAGCCTTTTTGTACTGGTAGTTCTTGGTTACTAGGAAAAAAGTATTCTGAAAGCTTTAATTCCCATGGGCACTCTTTCTTTTTAATCAAATGATGCTGCTCCTACTTAACTGAGGGGCAATTCTTAATATAACAGCAGTTTTCTACAAATTAGGATCAAGTACGTGTCTTTATATTTTTTTTTTAATCTTATGTTATTTTAGCAGGTGGAATATAAAGGTCAGCAGCAATTGTGCAGTCAGATATTGTCAGATGGGAGCTTGAGAAGCATTCACCCAGAGGAACTATGAGACAGCTAGGTATGCACCAAGCCCTTCAGGGTTTGTCCCTTCTGCCCTCTCAGGTAGCCAGAGACCAACCCAGCCCACCTCTGCCCCCCTGTCCCTTTGTGGGAGCTGTGGGAGGCTCTGAGAGCAGTGGGCAGTCCAGCTGTGGAGGAGGTGAGCTTGGACAGCAGCAGTGAAGGAGCTGAAGCTGTCAGTCGTAGGCTGGCAGCTTGCAAGAAGGTCTGTCCTGATGGTTTCTGCAAAGTCATATGCTCTGAATTGAGTTCACTCAGGCTTCACTGGGTTGTAGCATTTCTCAGGCTTGAGTAGTTGCTAATAGGAGGGCTTCTTTTTGAAGCGTGGTGAACAGCACTTAGTAAAAAGTGCTTTCAGGATGGAGCCTATAATTATCACACACAAAAATACCTAATCAATGTTGGCATCCTTACGTTTACTCATTTTTAAAAGCAGTTTGGTTTTCCTGCAGGTTTTGAGTTGTGTGGCATCACCTGAAACTTTTTATTATCTTTTTATAATGCAACATAAAATATTAATGTTCCTCAAGAGTCAAAAATGTCCCCGATGGGTAACTTCTATAAACTATGTATGCCTCTGCTAATGTGGGGATTAATTTGCTAACGTAATCCGTATAATCTTAGCGATATGGGAATCTTGCAGTTGTCTCCAAGAGAAAAATGCAGCTTATCAGAGGTGTAGAAAAGCCAAGTATTTTCTAATTACTGCTCTAGTTAAGGAAGAAAAACCCCAACTCTTCTCAAGGTCCCCCCCAAAGGAGTTCTTTGGTTTAAACCCGTGACTGCAATTGAGAACATCAAGTAGAAGAATGACAGAATGCTGTTCCTTTTTTCTACTAAAAGCACTTTTTTTGTTGTTGTTAGAATCGAAAGGGGGGAAGGAAATCCAAAAGTGATTTAATTAACTAGTAAACTTGAGTGTTTATCAACTGTAAAAAATATTTGATTTCTGTAGCAATAGGATAGAAGTCAACTTGCAGATTTTAAAGATCAAAGTTAAAATAATTGCAAACCCGGTGATTGGCTATTTATTTATTTATATTTTTAATTGAATTTTTAAAGCTTGGTATTTCAGGATAATTTTTTCCCCCCACTTGCTGTGGCTTATTGGGATTTGGTATTTAACCTTGCATTTATTCTGTAAGCTGTAAATTAAAAGGCTAAATAATCTGTGTGACCGTTAATAAAACCTCAGGGGTGGAAAGTTGCTCTCAGATATATCAGCTGTGTCGAGAGACTGCAACCAGCAAGTTTCCTTCTGCCTTCTGTTGATGCGTGGGCTCGACTGCAGCTGAAATCATTTCAGTTAGGTGTAGTTCAGGTCAGGAACAGTGTAGTAACCAGGCTGAACTGTGAGGAGTCATGGAAGTAACAGTCTGCATTGTGCCAGCTGCAGAGCTCCAACCTCAAAGAGCGAATGGAGCTGTAATTTTCCCTTCTCCTTGGTCTCCAGGCTGTGACAGCTTCTCTCCTGCTTTCTAGAGCTGGCTTGCAGGGTGGCAGAAGTGGAAGAGGGGTGGGATGCTATACGGGGGAATTCTTTCCAGGGCAACAACAGACAATTAAGTGTCAAGTAGAAAATTGCCTGTCAGTTTGTTGGGGCTGGTTTCCAGAAAGATTCAGCGGAGGGTGATATTCCATGGAACAAGTAATTTTACAAGGGTGGGATGTGTCAGACATCACTGTGACTCTTCCCCTGCTTACAAGCACTAGACCTCAACCTGTGTCAAATGTTTGAAAGCTCGAGATCTTACACAGCTCAGTGCAATTTTAAAACCTGCTTGCTTGTGTTGGCTTGGTCTTGCAAGTGGCAAGTTTGTGTCTGAGGGTACCAGAAAGCTAAAAATGTTTGTTCTGCAATTTGGTTGTGGGAATTCATATCCTTTGCCTTTAGATCAGCTCTTTCTTCTGCCTGTCTCAAAGTGATGGCACGACCCCTTTCCTGGAGCTGGCAGGCAGCGTTCGAGTGAGAAACAAGGACTTAGGGCTGTGTAGCAAACTGCAAGAGCACCTGATGAAAGCATATGAGCAGTGAGTGTAGCAACCAAACACATCATGTGATCCACAAGGTTCATCTTTGTGCTGAGCCCAGGTATCTCCTCTTGGGTTTCGCCCTGAGGTACTCTGAAGTAGTAGCGGTCTGATAGCAGGGTTGAGTAGGATGTTTGCTCTGCACATGTTGCTATCTATCCAAGATGTGGTCCTGCTGCTGCATCCTTGTGGACAGGCTGATGCCCCAGCACGGATTTCTGAAACTACTTTCAGGAGGAGGTTCCAGAAGAGCTCCAGCACACCATTTCTTGGGCTCCTCCCATAACTCTGCACATCTTTTTTGGGGGGCTAATTTTAAGTTTTGTGTTAGATGTGCTTGTTTGCTATTTGATTCAAACTTGGATTATCAGTGTTTGATTTTTTGTTACTTTTATTGAATGCAGATAATACTTTAAGTGATTGTTAGGTCTTATTTTAAAATAGGTTTTTGCACTGTGATAATTTCTCTGCATTACTAATGATCATCCTTTGTCTTCTGTAATGTTAGAACCTCATTTTTTTTATATTACCAGATTTCACCCTGATGCTCTTGATACCAGTTTCCGTTATTAGATGATAAGGGAAGTTTTAAAGATATTCAGAAATTCTCACCTGATTTAACTCTTGCCTTCTGGTCTGAGTTCCTTTCATTTAGGTGGGTACACCTGGATCATGCAGGATAAATGGCTTTTTGGAAATACATTAAAAGAGAAGATATTGCTGATTACTTCTAAGTTCTTCTTCGGCCAGCCTCTTCTCCTTGGTGCTATGTGACAGGACCAGAGGGAATGGCTGCAAGCTGCCCCAGGGGAGGTTTAGGTTGGATATTAGGAAAGATTTCTTCACCGAAAGGGTTATCCAACACTGGAATGGGCTGCACAGGGCAGTGATGGAGTCGCCATCCCTGGAGGCATTTAACTGGCGTGTGGACCTGGTGCTCAGGGACATGGTTTAGTGGTGAGCTTGCAGTGTTGGGTCGCAGGTTGGACTGGATGATCTTGAAGGTCTCTTCCAACCAAAGACATTCTGTGATTCTTCAGTAGCTGCTTTTTTTTTTTTATGCTTATGCAAAATCTGTGTGTTCCTTTGTTGCTCACAGAAGAAGGAGGACAAAGCTTTTAAACTGTGGTGGCTGAAATTATATCCCAAAAAACATTAATACACCTCAGTAAAAGAAAGGATTTAAAGGTGCTGAGCATTTAATTTTGTGCCACTGAAATCCAAAAAGACCATTCAGTGTTTTCCTATGTTAATGAGGAATAATTCTCATCTATTTTTATGCATGTAGGTTTGAATGCTTTATTTTAGGTACTTATTTTAAGAAGATTGTCCATTGTTGGTTAGACTTATTCACAAAAATAAATGGAGAAAATTATTTGCCCTCCTTTCCTAGCTGTAAGACCGTGTGTACCCTAAGGATTAATCTCTTTAATTTAGATTATTTGCCCCGAATGAGAAATAGCCTGAAGGTTACTTGGCCCTGTGTAACTACCACATGGAACTGGTTATAAAGGTTATTACTGCCCTTCCGTGCAGCCCAGGTGGAAAGGACAGGGATTATTATTAAACATTTTTATAGCACAACAGATGCACATGCAAGCAGTCCAATGCAGAGGAGAGAGAGGAAATAGGACAGCTGAGGAAAACAAGGATGTAGAGACATCATTGGTGAGGAGGTGTCCGGTAAGGAAGAATTTAAACCAGCTGCTTTGTGAGGGTTGGAAGGCCCACTGAGGGTGAGATGTAGAAAAGCACAAAGTGGGAAGGGCTGCGTTAGGATGCTGTGCTGGGTCTCTTCTATGTGAGCAGTGATGGAATTCTCTCCGTGAACTCGAGCACGAAGTGAATGGATCGGTTTGATTTAATTTTAATACCCTGTTTATTCTGTCATGATGCACAAATAACTGTATTGACACTGAAATGTTCAGCGAATGCTTTATTGTTTGCTGGTGTTTGCTTTTCCTGACTTAAGCTCAGTAGTAAAGTACCACTGTCGGTGCCATATGAAAGAACCAAACCAACTCATCATGATATTTTTTCCCAAATTATGCTTCCCTTTCAACGGGCATATTTTTGTTTAATGTTCTTGTGCATGTCGACATCGCTCCGATCGCTTTAACGAAGTAGCCTGTGGCAGGTCACACTTAAGTCCTATATGATGAAGAAGGCAGGATGAAAGCAGCCACCTTTTTGCATTATTAGCCATTTCTGAACTGAAATAATGATGAAAAAAATCATCAGCTTTTGTAAAGTATTTAAAATCAGGAGCTAAGGTTTATTTATAAGATCAGTTTTAGAATTAGAGTTGAATAAATATTTTTAAGGGCTGGAATTGTTGCTCAGAGAAGTGTGTGTCAGTACTGCACATTCACCAAAAGAGAGCAACATAGGCACACTGTACGTGCTGAAGTCAAGTAGCCATTTTACATTGTAAGCAGGAACATATTGTCCTCTGCTTTTGGAGTCTGTATTTCACCTGCCGCTGAATGTGATGGATGTGGTGCAATTATTAGTTAGGTTTATGGCTGTTGATGATGTATGTTTTATGGATCATATTTTTGTCTTTCAGATGTTTATGTACAATATGTTTCCTCATTCATTATGATTGCATTTAGGATACAAGTTTATACATTTGCTGAAACATTGCTGCTTTTTTTTTTTCCCCCTGTTAGAAACTTTTTTCAACAGCAGACTTTGCGTTACTGAATTTACTTTAGCTAAAGCCATTAAAATGTGCTTAACGTTTTTAGGTTTCTTAAATGCTTTAGCATGGTATCAGCTATGTTTTTGTTTGATTTGAAGAAAACCCTGTAGGCCTAGAAAAGTGCATTTTCTTTAGTAGGAACAATTGTTGCCATCCTGACTGTGCAGAGACTGTTTTATTTTACATTCAGTTTGCTTCTGCTGAATAATTTTTTAACCCCAAAGCTAATGAGTGTGCTCAGATGTGTCAAGATACTTATTTAAATAAGCACCTAGAAGTTCCTTGAAGTCTCTTTCCTAAAGTAATTTGTCCACCTTAGATTAGGAACTGTGAACTTTTTTAAAGCAAAACTTGAAATAATCAATCCTCAAAATAAAAGAACGGGGGATTTGTAATTCATAAGGCTGTATTTGGACAACTCACCTGCAGTGTCTAAAACCTCCCCATCTCATTGCTTGTCACTTGCTAATAACCAATCCTAAATCCAAGTTGGTTGTTTAGCATGATCTTGTGACCTCATTTCAAGCAGCACTACATCCTGGCATCTCTGTAGGCTGGCACAAGAGCAGCCCTTACCCCATCAGGCAAGGGAAAGGGGGAGATGATGCAACAAGATCTGTCCAGTGCCAGGCTGAGAAAGGGCAGCTTTCTCCTCCCTCCTGTATGAGGGAGAGAACAAATGGTTTGACTTCTTTCTCCTCGTTTTATTTCTTGTATAGTCCAGAGGTTGAAGAGAAAAACAGATCCAAGTTTGTTGCAGCTATTTGTCTGCTAAGCCAGTGAAAACTGAGTGCTGTAATCTTTCCAGTCGCTTCCAGTGTCCTGATAACAGACGTTCTGCCAGTACAGTAGCACTGGCTGCACACAGTAGACCTGTGTTTGGCACATACGGTGAACTGGGGCCCTTGGGTGGTGATGGTGCTGGAGGTCCCATGTGTACCTTATGCCAGTGGCTCAACAGCACAGATGCCCTCAGGCGAGTCTGGAACTCTGTAAAGACTGGAGAAGATCCTGTAGTCCAAATGACTTGACTTGGATTTGCTTAAGGAGGTCCAACAAAATGTCAGCTGAATGACATCTTCAGGCCATGGGGGGATGGAGTGGGACAGAGAGCAGGAAAACAGGAAAAATGGAGATGCTGAAGAATTGCTTTAGCAATGTGGATGATGCATAGTAACAGAAATGAAACGTGAAATGTATGTAAAATAAGAGTCAGTTTGAATCTAAATGCGGCCAGAGGCAACGTGAATGATAGCGTGTTTTTAAGAGTTAGAAACCTCATGTGAGGTGCTTGCTGGGGCCAGGAACTTCCTTATTTCTATTTAAGAATAAAAAATAATTAATTTCAGAGTTCAGTATTCTGTGAAAGTTCCCTGCAAAGAACAAATGGGTAGCTCTGATAGATGCTTAGTGTGGAATTGACAGTATGTTGGGCTCTGGAGAGCTAAGCAAAGATTTGGCTGTGCCTGAGGCTTTGAGCCCATGTTTGTTTGTTGTGATGTTTCTGTTGGAATAAGTAGCTCTTCATCCAAGACCCCCATGCACAGAGCGTGACCCTGTGTGTGCCAGGCAGACTCTGCCCCTGAAGAGTCACTCTCACATCTCTTTGCCAGTTCTGCATAAGTGTTAGATTGAACCTTTTTTCACTTCCACTAGAAGAGATGTCTGCATTAGCTGCTGGAAGTCTAAATGGAGGGACTGCAAGTAAAGAAGACAGAACGTGTATATATTTACAGGTCTATGTGCTTGTACACACATGAATTTTGCTCGGTATATCTAAGTCCAGAATTCTGGAAAAATGGTTCATAAAAATGCATTTTTCTGACTGCTAGCCAAGTCACCCTTCTTTTTCCAAGTATTTTCAGGCTACATAAGCATATGAAAGAAGCATAGACTAATAATTCTGAGGCTGCCAAAGTGGTCAAGACTTGGGATGCCAGATGCTTCACATCTAGATATAAAGCACTTCCGAAACTCCTGCTTCAAAAGCATGGGCTCCTGCAAAATAATCTTGGCTGGTTTTATGCAGAGTGAGGATAAACGGTTTCTGTCCAGATGAGAGGTGTGAATGCCAGTGGTGAACACAGTGACAAAATATGACTCAAATATTTCCAGAGAAAGTTTAATTCCCGTGGACAGAAGGTTCTTACGCTTTACTGCCGTGTTCTATATTGGTCAATGTAATCTGCAATGTTGTTATTGAACCACCCGTGCTTACAGCAAGGTGTGTAATTTTCATGACCATTGCTACTTTTATCAGTGGGAGCCTTCCACTTGTGATGCTCTAGTTTGTAGGAATGCAAAGAGTGAAACAGTGAAACTACCGCTGCTAGCCCAAACTTCCCAGAACTTTTGGTGAAATGAGTTTGTGTGGCTGAGAACATGATGCCTTTACGTTCCCCCTCCTTGAAAGTAGGGGAAACTTTAAAAAAATGAGCACCACTGAGTAGTTGGGATGATGTTTCTCAAGTGGTAAGCGTGTCTATGCTGCAAGCATTGTGTGCTGAGAAAGTGCCCTGATGTACGCTGCAGTGGCACAGAAGTTTCTTGCTTTAGCCTGCACCCTTTGAGAGTAATGAGCTGGAGAGCTCATTGAGACCGGAGCCCTCTTGCTCCAAACTGTGATCACATCAGCATGAAAAAACAGTGAGGGTTGATCCTTGAGCAGGGAATACTTTTCATGGTCAAACTGTGCTCCTGTGAAGGTCAGGTCTGGGAGAAACTTTGTGTATTTATATGTACACACAAATGTTTAGTTAAAAAACAACCGCCATCTGTTCCCTCATATTTTGGCCACGTTTATCAGTAATCTAAATCCGTAGTGGTGTTCCAGATCTTTGATGATTTTTAGTCTGCCTCCTTCTAGTTTCCACCTCTTGACAACTATTTTCTGCTCATCTGTCTATGCAAAGCAGAGCCTAAAATGCTTTGTGCAGTTGGTAATGGAATTTCTGGCAAAGGTAAATTTCAGCTGCTGAGAGAGAGAAATTACTGGAATGGGAGAAACTTCCAACTCGACTCTTGCTGTGTTTGCTTCTGTGATTTGCTTGTGTAACACAGTGCTGTAGCTCTTACCACCTAAACAGCCCTGCATCATCTGGTCCCCTGCTGTAAGGGGGAGCCGTCTAAAAGAGCACAGCAGGGGCAAGAGAATTGCAGAACTCAAAGATCAGAATTGACCGATACAGAACTTACAATAATTGTTTAAATCTGTAGTATCCAACTGGTGGTGGATGATGGCTTCAGACTTCTGCTTCTGATAATAATTTTAATGAAGCTGCAGTTTTCCAGCCATGTATGATGTCAGTTTGGAGACTGGTGGTTGCTCTGCAGTGCCCTCGGCAGCAGGATGACTCTGCTGCCGCACCACTGACAAGATGTAACCGTGTTACTGAAACAAAACATGGGAGCCGTAGGATGGTATTAGGTATTTTTTTCATCAAGTTATTTTGGCTTTTGTTTTGTACAGAAGAGCTTCCTAAAATGAGCAGTAATTTAAAATGCTTTTAAGCATATAACTGAAATAAAACATGAATTATCTTTTGATATTTCATTGCTGTTCTGTGCATGTGCTCGGTGATTCCTGGCTCTGTAAATTATAGCCAAGTTAGGCCAACCTACAAATCCTGATATTTTTGCATAATCTCTGTTGTGAACAGTAAAAGCATGTGTATTCTGCTAATCCGTATTCAGATACAAGCCTGCAGTCAGAGAGCTAAAAATAACTTGTTTTTAGGCCAGGAAAAATAAGTAATCATTTTTTTTCCCCATGAAAACACACTTTGAAGCAAATGAAATGTTGCCTATTTTGTGTGTTTTTTGTTTTTAAAACTATTTTTAAATATTCCCAAGCAGACATTCTACCCGCAGAAAACAGCAGGAGAGTTTTCTTACATAATACTCTGACAGATGTGTCATGGTATCTAATCCCTTAAACCTCCAAAGCCCTCTGATAGTGGATGTTTTAAAAGGCCAGATTGAAAAGCATGCTGCTCTTTTATTGAGTCTTTGCCTTCAGTGCCCATTCCACACTTGATCGCTTTATTTTGCTAACATAGAGTATGTGATAACTTGAAGTCAAGAAAAAAACAAACATAAATAAAATCTTAGAAAAACAGAATTAAAAAACCCAATTAAAATAATCCAAATGAAAGCATCATTTAAAATCTCCATCTGGATCTTCTTCTTCAAATCTTTTTTTTTTCCTGTGCTTTCCCTGACTTTCTATCAAGAAGTAAATCAATAATAATTACACACACAGAATGACCAGCAGACTTGCAACTGAACCATTAAGATTTTCACATTCCTTAACTATGCAACCATGTAATCATATTACTGTAACTCTTGGACTCTCTGCTCTCAGGCCTTTCCGTGCCTTTGAGCATCGTGTCCGCGTATACCGTAGGCCACTCAAAGTGGGGGACTCTGTCTTTTACTTACCTGCCTAAGCACTTGACATTCTTTTAAAAATAACAAAACCTTTAGAATAGTCTTTGCTCCACAGCTAACTTTAGTCTTTTTCTGTTTCAGTGCAGTTATAGCTTTAATAATCCAAATGTCACAGGGAAGGTGAATTCAGAGGACCAGGGTTTCAGTTAATCATGTTAAATAAGCTCCCCTGATATTTAAATACAGCAGCATACAACCTTATTTCAGCTAGCAGGAGTTTGGGATGCCTGAGATTCGGGTAATCAACGCTGCAGCGCACGCCACTACTGTGTCGTTTGCCATAAATTTGTGTTCTACATAATTTAAAAGGCGTAGCATGTACTCTTACATGGGAATCGAATCTGAACTTGTATCCCAACTCAAAGGAAGAAAAAGTTTAGGAAGAAGAGCTAAAATGTTTGTGGTTTTTAACATTTGCAAAGGTGAGGTTTGGTGTTAAATGTGTGGGTGAAAAGTGGTGCCTTAAAATTCGTAAGAACACTTGGAATTTCTTTAAAATATGTTGTTAATGTTTGGTTTGATAAATCGTAGCTGTTTAGTTTTTATAATCCTTATTACTTTTAGGAAGACAGTTAGTTAGGGCTTTTTCTTTGAAATGTGAAATGACTTGAGGTCTCTCACCTGATGAGGTTATCAAAGGTTTGTGAAATGGCACTCTGGGACTGAGAGCTCATCACCTCCGCTTTGATGACATGAGCCAGGCTGTGTTTTTTTCACGAATGCAGCCGCTAACCTTGACTTTACACACGGTCAATTTCTACTTCTTTTTTTTTCAGCTCTATAAAAAAAAACCCAAACCACCAAACCAAGGCAACATTTCTCAACAGACTAATCCTATAATGCAGTGATTTCTTTTTCAGTGCGGATTTCTCGGTGATTTTTAGTTCTGTTCAGGCTAAAGTTCTTTATAGACCAGCTCTACGCACATAAAATGTAAGATAAAAATGAAAGAGGACAGAGAAGAAATGACAATTATCCACAAAGGCTTCTAGGCTAAAGTGGTTCTGCCAGTCTAACAAATGTGAAATACAAGGTTAAAAAAAAAAGTCTTTGTTATTTAAGTGGCACGTGTTGCATTATGGACAAGACCTCTGTGTAGATTACAGTGTTGCCTAAGGATGGCCTCTGTTCATTGTACATCCCTTCTTAGGGGATCCTCACTGCTTTTCCTGCAGAGAATTGATCATTTTCAAATTACCATCTCACTACTATTTTAAAAATTACTATTTTTTTATATTTATTACCGTGTATATTGAAGGCAGCTTCTCATTTCAAACTAGTAGTTTCACATTTAGGCTTAATTCTACAGAATCCTATAGTGTGTGTATTCCTCTTTTGCTGTTGAGATTGGATAGTAGATTTCAGATTGTCATCCCAACATTCCGAGGTACTCTTTGGGAATGGAAATCATTGATATGGTGGGAATGTTGCAGTCCAGGCAAATCTGACAGCATCTTGCTTGATGTGACTGTTCAGAGCCACAAAGGAAGAGAGAATGTGAAAGAAGAAGTTGTTGTTCTCTTCCATTTAGGCTGGATGAAGCAAGGGAAACCTCTGTTGCTTGGTTTGATGTTAATTTTGCTGTCTGTTGAATAATAAGGGTTTTCAGAAGCAAGGGATTATCTTCTCATGGAACCATTTCATCCCAGAATTAATGCTTTATTCTTTATGGCTGTCCTTTTGGTACTGTCCTAATCCAGCTGAATCAAAATAGCTGTTATTGGGGAGTCGAGTTCTCCATGGAGAACGGTTACAAAACCTCCATTGTATGTTCTTGAGCAGCTATTTTGATCAGCTTAATTTAGTTGATGTGCCCTGAAGCCTAAAACTCTTTCTGTTGCTGGGAATGCTCTGTCAGTTAAGTTAACCAGTTAAGGGAACGCTGTAGGCTTCAGCCTGCGTAACAAGATGAGGGGTCAGCTCAACTCTGCTGTCTTTCTAGAACTACAGATACACCTTCTGCTCACGTATACAATATGCTAAAGGAAGCAAGAGGCTGTGAGTGAAGTGCTTTGCTTTGTGGAGGCTCAGACTTTCTTCATGACTTTAGAACAATAATTTGTGCTTGGTTTCTCAAATGTACTTGAACAACCACGTAAGCCCTTAAACATTTGATTTTGCCTTTTCAGTGGCAATGATGATTTTGAAATCATCCAGCCCTTGCTACCTCCACCAGTTATGAACACCTCATAGACAACCCTTTGTTTCAAGCCTTCACCTGTAGCCAGAGCTCTGCAAGATGATTGGTGAAGCTGAATCGTAGAGGTACTTTCTGAGCTGACGGCAGCTCAATGCTGCTCATGCAGAAAGCAACCAAAACCAAGAGCAGAAGCTATGGGGAGCTGAGATGTTCTGATTGGAACACTTGCCCAGACTGAGAAAAAAATCTGTGTTGTTTATTTTTTATGTGTGTGTGTTTGTTTGTTTTTTAAACCTTGGACTACGAAGTTAAATTTGCATTTCTGGTAATTTGGGATAATATCCCAGGTACTGAGCTATAGAGAAGTGTACTTTCTTATTATGAGTATTAAATATTATATTAAGAATTTCAACAGGAAAGAAACACCTCCTACTTACCAATATTTTGGTGGAGCAGGGTTTTGATACGTGCTTCACCTTGATGGTTTGGTTCATTCAAGGTTAGATGATCTTTGGTGGGCTCTTTTTTTTTTGTTCTATTTGGAAATAGGGTGTTCCTTGGGGTTTTTTATTTGTGGGGTTTTTGTGTTTTGGTTTTTTTTTAATGTAAAGCAGGGTTGGGCTTTTGCAGGTGGACAGATGGAGCTTAACTCTCTATTTTTAACAGGTGGTAAACAGGTAAGGAGTCACTTGGACACTTAGGCCTGCCCTTTTTAGCAGTACCTGATGGGTGGGAGCTGCACAGCCCATCATTAGCCATGCAAGCTGCTCTTGTGGATCAAGCCCTTCATTTCTCTGCACCTCCCCTCTCCACTTGTAAAGCAGCGAGTATGAACAGTATTTGTCCCGTCAGTGTTGCACGGTGAAGATAAGATGATGTTCAGATACCGCATTGTGCTGGTAGGAACCACGTGGGCGTCTCAGCCAAGTGTGAAATGGCTTTGCTAAGCCAGCTGCAGAGGTGCACTAAACTGGTAAATTCCCACATAACTTAGTTTTGGTGTGAGCTACTGTTTCTGTTTGGATTTTTATTCAGAGCCATCTGCTTTTCTCCAGTTTTTGCAACTGGCCTGCATTTCATGAACATGACTGTGAAAGACCTTCACTCTTCAACTTCTACTGTCAGATTATTTCTGTCTAAATACATAGCTGATTAGGAAAGATGTTATTAAATGAATAATTGTACTTTTGCCTGTGTAATTATCACACAACAATTTCTTATACTCCGCTCTTAAATTGTGATGTACATTTTAGCACAGTTCATGGAACACATGAGACCTTACATCTGCAATTGAGTTTCAACTGTGAACAAAATCAAGACCTGATTGATTTTTAAAATATTTTTTTTAGGTCCCGTGTCCTGACTTTTTCAAACTACTAGACATACTTACATCAAATATATTCAGCTTGCAAATATGAGAGTTATTGCAATTGAGTACAGTTTATATTTTTGTGAACTGTTTGCTACATTGTTGAAGCTCTATGTTTGTAAAAAAAAAAAGTCAAACAAACAAACAAAAAACCAACCACCAAACAATAAACCAGGTCCCTGATTCTAGAATCCTAGTACAGCACTTCCAGGCATTACCACATGCAAAGCTAAGCCTTGTATTTCATTGCTTTGGGTACTGAAGGGGCCTTCAAAAAGGAAACATAAACTAAAGATTTCTAGAATAGATAAAAGCTGAAAGACGTGAGGATGTGCAGGCAGTGCCTTCAAATGATGCATCATCCTGTTCCCCTGAAACCAGGGCAAGACATGCACAGTTCCTACTTGAGCATTGAGGGAAATTACAGGCAAGAGGTACAAAGGCTGCTCCTCTGCTTTAAGCCTATATTCCACCAGATATGTAACCTCTTTAATTTTAAAGAACCTCCACAGCTTTACTGCATTTATTTATTAGCAGAAAGGTTACAGTCACTAAGAAACTGTTGAAATGTGCCATGGCCCATCTGTCCCCAATTAGATTCACTCTTATCTTTCTACATCCAAAATTTAGATGCCTGGAAATCATGCAGTCAGCTGGCTGGCTGTAAAGTGGTGTGGAAGAGCACCCATACAATTTCTTACATTGGAACTCTTTTTGGTTCTTTCACAAATGAACAAATTGTTCCTATGGCCCAAAAGGGACACTTGAGAGCAGACATTGGAGTGGCTATCTGGAAGAGATATGGCCCTGCTGTAATAAAGTTAGTTAAAGATATTTTAATCCAGCTCGATGTAAAAAATAAATAGTGCTCCTCATCAAGATCTGTGGATTCCTCTGGGTACCTAGAGTTAGGTGGCCGGTGTAGAGCAGGAGAAGCCTGGCTGCAAGGGAGAGGGGGTGCCACAGCCAGGTGTACCCTTCTGAACTGGCAATTGTGCACAGGTTCCGTGGGAAGTCCTTTGTGTGCTGCCACCACCAGCAGTAAAGATTCATCAGGCCAAATCCTGGTATCGCTTGCATCTGTGCAGAGCCCATGGGCTTGTGCAGGTGTAATGGGTTGGAAATGAGTGAAATTAGTCAATAATTCTCCTGGCAGTTTAGGAGTAAAATTCACAGTCCTGTGCAGTTGTCTGGGGTGATTAACTGCCCAAGTCTAGCAGGAGTAAAAGAAAATATCTGTCTGAATAGACACTTTTGCAAAGGAAGCTATGGGTTAAATCTAGTATTATCTTCAGACCACTTCTAGTGGACTATTAATCAGGAAAACTAGAGATACTAGGTTTAGTTTTGCTATGTGATTCTTCTTTGTTAACTAATTAACATGTAATCAGCCTGCTGTTCACTGGGAAGGCTCATAGTGTGACAGCTGTCAGTGGAATCTACTTCTGTTTAAAAAAAATAATAATTTAAAATCCCCATCACAGCTTGTGTTGAATGTGGGACTTGCATTGCGATACCTTGGGGGCATGTGTTGAAGATGTGCTGGAGTTTGAAATCGGAAGGGATCGGCAGTATCAGAAGCTGGGTGGTGTGGAAACTTCCATTCTGCAGGTGAATTAGAGGTGTCGGGCATGGTGGAGAGGGGGGTTTGTGTCACATCAGTCACCAAGTGGAACAGTGTGCTCACAGGTACCGTTATCTAACTGTTGTTGCAGAATCACAGAGAAGTTGAGGTAGGTGAGGACTGGAGATCACCTAGTGCAACCCTTCTCCTCAGAGCAGGTTATCTGAAGATGTGTCCAGCTGGGTTTTGAACATCTCCAAGGATGGAGACACTGCAGTCTTTCTGGGCCATGTGTCCTGGGTTCAATTGCCCTTAGGGGGAAACAGGGCTGTTCTTATGCTTCAATCAAATGTCTTGTATTTGTGATGGCCAAATCTGCTACAGTCTGGGAAAAAACAAACCTAAACCAACCATAAAAAAATACAACACCCAACAAACAAACAAAAACACCCTCCCATGGTCATCACATTGACAGTCTTTGACAGCCCTTCCTCCCTTCCCTGGTCTCCCAGCGCTCATCCATAACAATGCTTGCAACTCGTACAGCACAGGAAGATTTAAAGATAGTATTTTGTTGTGAAAAATGCCTGAATATACTGGAAGTCAGTCTTGACAAGTGTGTACTCCTTCAGCCTGACTACTGCTGCAGCTCTTGGCTGGCAGTCTCCTTTGCAGAGAAGGTCTGAAAGAACAGTAACGCCATTGGAATGAGTGCAGCAGCCATAGCTTGTAACCTTGGATGCTTTCCCCTCCTGTCAGTAGTAGAGTTGTTTTCAAATTTTACACTGAAGTTGCTTCCAGAGTTTGGATACTCAAATGCTAGTAGTTTCTTAAGGTGACCATGGATGTTCCCACGTGTTTTCCACTGTGGTTCAGCTGCCGTACTACTGCAGCTGCTCCTTCACACTTTATTCCAGGAGTTGTTCCTTCCTCTCCTTCCTTCCTTCCTCCCTTCTGAAGGTCTGCTCCCTCTCTCACAGTTCACATGAAGAAAACTCACTGCAGGATCAGGACCTGAATTGGGCCCAGTGGTCTGTGCTTATTAATAAAAATGCTTAGGGAGTGCAGATAGGTTAATTGAAGTTAGTTGTGCGTGACCAGGTTGGTTTGTCTTTAATCTCTTATGTTTAAATTTTATATGCATGAAGACAATTAATCCTCTTAACTGCTGTAGACTTTGAATGCTTAGTAAATAAGTGGCCTCTTTAATTGATGCTATGGTGTTTGCCTTTTTAAGCCAAAATGAAAGAGCTACACTGGGCCTTGAGGGAATCTTCCTCGGTGCACTGAGAGGTTCTATTATGTAAAAGGCTTAAGAGCCTTCTCAGCTCATTATTTTTATAGTACTGTCTGCTTTGCTCTTTTAAGACAATGCTCTTTTTTTAACATCAACAGTTTTGAGATCAGAGAGCACTTCCTGAGTCAAGGCAAATTGAGCACTTGACAATCAAAGATGCACTTCTCATGCACAGGCAGGTTAACACCACTTTCTGTTTTCTTTAGGTTGTGGGTTTTTTTTAACTGAAACCCCAAAATGTATTCTTCTCAAGTGAAGGGCTTGTTATCTTTGCAGTGTGTACAATAAAATAATAGTCCAGAGCTTATTCCTTCGCAGTGAATCATGAAGTGTTTACAGAGTGCGTATCTAGGGATTATTCACTGGCCAACTGACCAAACTACTGATATTCTGTACCAAGAAATCTGTATAACAGTTTTAATGAGATGTGAAGAATATCCTTTTAAATTGTTTCTTGAATTTTATTCAGGGAGCTCGTTTAACGGTTATTCCACCGAATGCCACTTAGTGAACAGTTAACAAATCCTTGTTTATACCAGGCTTCCGATCCTACCCCTGTTTCTTAAATCACTCTTCAACTGCTCTGTTAATTTGACCTGCATGGTGAATAGATTACGAGTAATAAAACAGAGAGGAAGAATCCAACATTTAGAGAGAATTTTTCACACGTGAGGTATGATGGAGAAAGGGGCTGGTATCTCATTTAGAAGGAAATCTAAATTCAGCTGAGTTTCACAACAAATGTTTTGCCAGGCTGCAGACATCCTCGGTGTTATGCCAGAGAGCAGCTGAGCACAGAGGAGCTGTTAGGGCCTCAGCTCGGCTTTTTCTGGAGGTGACTGCCTCAGCTTCATGCTGCGTAGCTGTGCTCTGAACTTCTTGGTTCTGATCACATTTACTTAGACACATAATTGTGTTCGTGTGTAATTTGTGATTAAATTCAGTCATGTTTAATAGTTTGGGGGAATTAATAATCTATTTTAAGTACAGTCTGTATTTTCGAATAACTTTTCTTTGAGGTTCTTAATTTTTTAACACAACTTTTAAGGTCAGTGGTCCGACTGCATAAATTATTAACTACTACTGAATTTTTTATAACTTTCCCCAGCAATGCAGGCTGGATTTTCCCTTCTCTTCACAGTTCCTGGTTGTGCATTCTGGAGGGTGATACTGTACATCCTTTGTTTTTTTTTGGTGCGGATCATAGTTGTTTACGTGAAATCCGAGCTCTCATTTTACTAATTGTAGTAGTAACATAGAGAATATTTTGCTCCCCCGCAGTAGAATTGACTTGCTGCTTTAATCTCTAGGAGACTGAACAGCCAAGTATCATGTTCATCCCTGGGTTTGAGCTTCCTCTGTAGCGGAGCTGAGATGCAGCTGTGGATCAGTTCTCAGGGAAAGACCTGGAACTACTTCAGAATAGCTCTGCTGCAGCAGAATTTGATGGTCTGCAGTTCTGAACCTGAAGATCTTGCCCTGGGACAGACTTTGCTCTTCTGAAATGGTGGAGCAACACAGTACCCCTTGTTTTAGCAGTGTAACAGTGCTGGGAAAATCTGTGCAAGGCAGGAAGAAGTCAAGTTGAAATCCATTTGAACCGATTGGTGAGTTAATCCAAAGAAAGATGCAGCCATATGGAGACACTGTCGCTAGCAAATAGAGAGAGACACGTGTAGGTTACCCTCAGATTGCTTTAGATGTCTGTAGTGATCACGTTTGGTTTTGTCTGTTGGAGATTCCTGGTCAGAGAACCTTATCTTCTGTACGTGACCCTGATTGTTTTGCGTCAGCATCTATGTGACCAAATCTATGGCTGTGCTGTGGCAGCCCTGGGGAATGGGTGCTCTCTCTATAGTCTTGCTCTCCAAGCAAGTATCAACCTTTAACAAACACTTAGCAACTTGTGAGAAAGCTCCTTATGATTGGGTAGACATGTTTGTAAGGTATCGATGTCATATGGGGAAGGAGAAGCTGCCAGATGCCTCTGGGCTGTGAATTGCTTGGAGAAGTCACCCCTCTCACCCTGAGCCTCCTCCCCAAGGATGCCAAGAAGCCTGTTAACAAGTCACACCATGGCCACGCGTGTGCCGTGGAGTGCTGCTGAACTGAGCTTCCTGCTCTGGCTGTACAACTTGCACTCTGTATTACCTTCCTCCTCATAATTCTTGAGGGGAACAGCTTAAAAAAAGCGGGTGCTGGCAGCATCTTTCTTTTATAATTACTACAGAGTGCACTGCTGCTTATCCTTCCTTTACTACTTCTATGGAGAGCAAATGGGTTTACCTGGTAGCTGCCTATTGCAGTAGGCACACAGGATACTGGTTCTTTGTGGAGGGCATAAACACACTGCTGGTCACTTGCTGTAGCAATGAGTCGCAGCGAGCTAAAATTTTCCCTGGGCAAAACTTTCACCTGGACTAAACTTTCACCTGGACTAGTTTATGCTGCTGGGAATTGAGAACTATCCTTTCTGGTACTTCAGCATCCCTTCCCTTGCATGGATTGGAAATGTTTTGTCTTTAAAGTGGTAACTCTGCTAGATAAACTATAGCTGTAGTAATAGTTGTCTAAATTCAGAGGCTTGTTTCACTTTCCCATGAGCGTGTCTGGAACAGTTCAAATAGTTCTCAGTTGGAGACCACTATTAGAGGGGTTTGGTTTCTGCTTTTCCCCCAGTGCGTCTATTTGAACATTGTGCCTACATCACCCTGTAGCCAAAAAGTCAAAATGCAGTTGAGTAATTGCTAGCATTTAAATTCAAATGTGAATTCAAATCTTTGCAACCGTGACATTATTTTTTGTTTGGGTCAGCCTTGGGATGCTTGCTGCCCTTATTAATACAAATCAGTGCAATGTCTTCCTATCAATGGCAGTCACATCAGCTGTATAACTTGCAGCTGTAAAAGAAGTTACAAAGCAAAAATACCATTCACTAGATTTTGCAAAAAGTATTATCTCCTTGCCAGGAAAAAGTTGCCACCCTCTCTAGACCACGCATTTTCTTCTCTGACTTGTCTAAAGGTAGAAGTTTTAGAGATGTAAATATTCTGTTTATCCCGTGGCACTATGAGTAAAGGAAATTTAGCCATCTTAACACTTGTTTGCTATTTTCCTGACCCACCCCCCCCAAAAAAAATGAAAAATATCTGTTTCTTTTACTTCAAAGTGCTGGAGGCATGGGCGATTCTCTTCCCGTATCCTTTTAATTTTAACATTATTGAGGATTTTGTAAATCTACCTAAAATTCTCAAGTTTCATTCTTGCTGCAAGGAATACTTTCAAGCAGTGCCTGGATGTACCTTATGATTGCAAAATTGCAGTTCTCAGTATAGGAATCCTAGAGAAAGAATAATAATTTAGAACACCTTACAAGTGTAGAGAATACCTACCAAGATAAATGGGTCTGTGTATGGGATGCTGCTGGTGCTTAACTCTGCCACAGATACACAGCAACAGATGCCACGATCTTCAAAACAGCACTTGAGATAAAAAAAAACAGGGATTGCCTTTTCATTTTGCTTGCCTGTTAACAAGAAGCTTAATTTTATGCTGATGGAATTGGGCGACGTAGAACGTGTTCTGATGCTGCTGGGTGTGCATGGAGACTGAAGTGACCACCCGTTAGGTGTCTTGTAATGGCTAGTCTCCAGAGGCATCCCTGCTTTTCAGGCCGAGAGCTACCTTGTGCTGTTGCTGATCCAATGTGAGCTATGAATATTCAGCATTTCTGGAAATCAGACACAGATTGTCTCGAGTTAGGTGCCCCAAATCTTCAGAAAATGCTGCTAATTAGGCATTTTGCTGGAGGGTGCTCTCTGAAACCACCATGAGATAGGGTTACTGTGATTGAAGTCCCTTCTACTTTGGCATCTAATTTCAGAATGAGTGACAATAAACACAGTGCCTGATCAAAAGACATGCAAAGCATGGGGTCCCCTCCTGCTGCATATTTATATGTTGCAATGTGTTATAAATACATTTAGCTCAGTAGAAACCATTGTAGTTTATATAAATCAGCTGTTATTGAAGAGCTAGCCAGTTCATTAGTCTGTGCTTCTGCATATGTACTGGGCTGCTGGAGGCAGAGAGTTTCTGAAGTGTCAGACCTCTGATGGTCCTCTTGCATTCTTTTTCCATTCAAAGGTACCAGCAGTTAATTACTGAAAAACTATGCAAGAAGGTTTGCAAGTAAAATACCTGAATCTACGTCTTGGAATGGCCTTTGTATTGAAAAATACCTTTAAATCAATTACAACATGAGCAGGAAAATAGATATGAAACATGGGTGACCTGGGCAAAACACCTCTACCTTTCAGAAAAGACAGTTCCTCCTTTTAATGCCTTTTTGGAACATTTTATGTCAAAGGAAGCTTCGTCTCTATGGCTTTATCTAAATCAACTTGCCTATGCAGGAGAAAATAGGATCCAGTGATTTGTATGCAGCTTTCCCTTGTGGATAAATATTGTGTTGTGAGAGGAGGACTATTAAGCTTTATATTTGTCCTTCCTGGCATGAGGACCACTGCCACTGTGGAACAGAGAAAGTTCTCTGTAGACCAAGTCAAATACCCATATATGATGCAGTTTTATTTGAGCTGTGTAAGAGGTGGATTTATGATGTTGGAACTAGCTATGCATTTAATTCTCTTGCATTCTGGTATGACTGAGAGAGCAAAAGTGGGAAAGTCTAGAACATATATAAGCCAACTATATATAAAACAGATAAATTCATCTGTCATCTACTGCATAGTAATGTCCAGTGGAAGCATCGACCAGATATATGTCTAACATTAGCAGGCTTCCTGGAAGGTGGGGGGGAGCAGGAATACACATAGAATTTTCCAAATAAAGAAATAGCCTTTTTCCTTTGAATGGGTTTGTTTCTCCTGTGTATATCTATTTCTTCATCCAAAACACTTCTTTGTATGGTGTTAAATGTTAATGGTGGGAAAATAACCTGTCAAAATGGAGCAGTTACTTCTTTGAGGAGATGGTGGTATGGGGAAAGAATGCTCTTTCTCACCATCTGTTTTCCCTGGGAGGTGGCCCATGTGGAAAATTGCATATATAACTGTAAATTCAACTGCTAATGAGCCACTGGGGTGGTCACGGAGTAGGAATAGTAGGTCTTATCAGTCTCCTGCTCGTTGTGCTTTATGGATATTAAGGTTTGGTGAAATGTTGCTATGCAAGCACCGGTCCCTTTTATATGTTGGCAACAGAGCCTAGAAACAAAATTATTTTCTCACAGTCGTAGGGGAAAATCACTGCTGGAACTTGGCATAACTCTTAGGGAAACCTGTTTGCCTGTCCTGTGTTCAGAGATGCATCAAGATGATTGTTCCCAGAGTTTTCTCATAGTACCTGGGTAGTGTGACACCGGCTCACTGCATGTGTGACACACTGCACCTCTGCAGCAGGCTGCTCTGGCAACCATCTGGAGAGCTGCGACAAGAAGCAACCATCGAGCAAGGCTCTCCAGTGCATATTTAACTTCAAGGCTATTGGAGCTTTGTTTTTGGTGGGACTGTTGTCCTGTTTAATATAGTTTACAGATCTAAGCACCTTGTTGAAGCAAGGCACAGTCATAGGCAAGAAGCTCTAAAAATCCAGCTTTAGCAAAGCTGCCATAAAGAAGTTTGCACCTCTGCATAAGTAGCGAGCTGGAGGGCAGCTGTTACCTCTGTGCCTCATTATCAGGAGTTGTGTGTTGGCTCTGGAGGTAGCACAGATCTGCTAAACCAGAGAAGCTGTAGAGGTACGTAATTATCAGCTCCCACTAAGCCCTGGTTTGGGCACCTGGTTCACTTTCTAGCTGGAGAACTAGTATGTCCATAATAGCTGCTCATTTCACAGAAGAGAAGTGAAGCCTGGAGGAGGAAAAAAAAAAAATAGTTCCTAATATTTGTGAAAGTCTGGTGAAATGAGGCCGAGAGTTGTTGCGGGCACAGACAACATGGCTGGATATTATTTGTGGGAAAATGTGAGCAGTTTGCATTTTTTTTTTCTTGTTTATTGACTCAGATAAATTAGATTAGTCTGATGGAATAGATAAACTAGCACAGCTCAAAGTATTTAAGTTTATGGAAGTGTTTACTCCCTGTTTACTTTGTTTAGTTACACTCGCTAGAAGATTGACCTAAACTGCACGCATCTAGTAATTTTCAACTGGTTTGGTCTGTGAGCCCTGTTTGTTTAGTGTCCCTGCTGCACTATTAATAATTTTATGCATGCCATGATATCAAAAAAACATGAATGGACTCCTTGGGTATGATAAAGAGAATATTTTTGTTCAGAAGTGTGCGATGAGATGCACTTTGAGACTATTTTCTCACGTTAGGCAGCTGCCTAGTGGATTGAATTCTATTGCAGAGCCTTGATCAGATGGTTTTGGGGTCAAGCTGAAGGGGTGGTGGCATCGGTGCCTACTAAATAAGTTAATCCTGAAGTGTTTCATGCAGCCCTGAAATAACAGTTTGGGACAGGGACAGTTTAGAGGTAGGATGGGGAAAAGGACGGTGAGCAGGAGGAAGTTTTGACAGCAAAGACTGCTGAGGAGCAGTGTGCTTTGTTTATATATTCCCTTTTTGTTACAGATTTCTCCTTCTCCGCAGATGAAGGAAGGCTGTGTCTTCTCTGTTTTAAACATAGTGATACTATATGAAGAAACTTCTTACCCACAAACTGATTTAATGAATCTGCAATTTTAGCCTTGCGTGTTTGGAGAGAAGGGATTTTCCAGTGTTTCCTGAGGAGAGTTTCTGAAAAGCAATAACTATAATATTAAAAACCTCTAAGTCACCTTTTTCTCCTCACAGGAAATAACACAACTTCCCTTGCATCTCTAGCAGTATTTAATTATACTGAAATTCTTGCAGAATGACAAATGGTAGGTTGTCTCAGTGGTAGATCTGAATTTTCAGATGTGAAATGCAGATTTTTTTTGTGGGTCCTGGATTATCTGGGCTTTGCCCATATATTGGAGCTCTGACAGATTTTTCCACCCTCCTTTTTACAGTAGAAGACACTAAAAGAAATGCTTCAAAGACATGTGAAATTAGCAGTGTGTCTATAATGTTTAAGTGACCATGTCACCATGGTCCAATTTATTGTCTGTCACTGAACATCTCCAATGCCCAAGTGGGTGAAACTGATAGTAGATGCAGGTTTATTTACAGAAATCTTCCATATTCCTTCTGTTCTTTTCCCTGCCTTGGTGACTGCATGCAGAATCTTCTTTGTGATGGAAAGGTCTGCGTGTCTAGGTCTGGGTTTCTCTTTGGGCATCCCCCGGTCAGGAGTTGTTTTTGGAAATGGCTGCCAAAGAAAGGAGGATTTGCTGGCCCAAGTGTTCTTTGGCAGAAGGGAAAGATAAGAGACGTGCCCTCCAGGCAGGTTATTGCCACGATAGAAAGTTGTTTGTAGCTCGGCTCCCCAGTTCTAAGCTTCGCAGGTGTTGCCTCAGCGTGACACGAGAAAAATTGCAAGGCATCATCTCTTTGGAGAGTTAATGGTGTGGATCCAACGATTTATGCTGTGCCCCACGGCCAGCCCTTGAGACCAGTGCTGGAGCTCGTGCTTTCCGTGAGGTCAACCCACACATCCCGGTAGCTCCGAACAGTTGTGCCAGAGCTCGCCCTGCCACAGGGGACATCTCATCGCACCGATGGCCCATCCTCTATAGCAAGGCTAAAGAAACCATCTGGGGCCATTCTGCAGCAGTGAACGTCACCTGTAGCACCTCCTCCTTGGGCTGGTTTGCGCTGCCCGCATGTCTTGCGTGGGGGCCAGACCGCGGTTTTGGGGGAGGAGGGGAGGGAGGAGAGGCAGGGTGGCCCCGCTGGTTTCTGCCACCCGCCAGCTCCTCGCCGGAACGCTGCACCTTGCGGAGCTGCTGCCAGCAAGAACCCCCCTTCCCACTCTGGGCCTTTGGCTTGAGGGGAAGCAATTTTAGATGAAAGTGGTGGGTGTTTTCCCTTTGGAGTCGCCCGGGCCAGGCGGTGCAGGTGGCGACAGGT